>VXAL01001209.1:103733-117529 GCA_013399475.1 Chauna torquata | reverse complement strand
TTTTTTTTTTTTTTTTTTTTTCAGTTCAGTGGGAGTTAGATGTCCCAAATGATCTTACAGAGCCTGCATCACGGTGCCTGCTTGCTAAGCTGCATGGTAATACTATGGCTATGATGATAATGGTCTATAATAGCAAACACCTGCATATTTTTCTGATCTGATAGGCATCTAGGAAGCAGTTATCAGCCAGAAAAGATGTGCAGGGCTAAATCCTTAAATATCTCTTAGGTCAAGAAACTCTACCTTTCCTGCAATGCAGAAAATTTCAATTGAATGCAACCAGCCTCATGAAAATGAATGCAGCAGTTAGTGGTATCTTTCAACTCACTAGGTTAGGCAATGTAAGTGCGATTTGGGCACATTTGTTACATTTGTTGTCCTTTTCAGCGGGAAAAATCAGAAGCCGTATCAGAAGAAACCACATGAGTTTCTAAGTAAATGCCGAGAACTGTTCTGCAGCAGCCAGCTGTAATGAGGTATCACAACACCAACCAGTACATTTCAAAGGCAAAAAATCCAATGGCTTTCTCAAAAACAACACACCTTCTCCCTGTTCTCACCAGTGCTATAGCCTAGCATGCATCAGTTGGCTTTTTTCTTTTTGTGGAAGGATACAGATTGACCTAAGCCACTGGAGGTAAATGATTATATGATTTAACAGGCACTAATGCTTGTTAAAAGCTTTGCCTGGGCAGCCAATTTTACACCCACAGCAAATAGTTCCTGCATTATTCTAAATACTAATCTTTCCAAGTACCGCTTACTGCAAGCGCCCTGTTGTTTTTGAGTTGATTACCTTTCTGTAAGCATGATGCAATCTTAAAAAAAAAAACAAAACAAAACAAAAAAAAAACACAACAACACCAGTTAGGTCATCCTACTAAGTGCAGGATTCTTCCCCATCATACAGTTCACTTCAGCTTCACCAAATCCATCAGCTAGGCTGGGGAAATCTCATTGGCCCCTGTGCATGGAGGCTGTTCCAGGCAAAGGGAATTTTCTCTCATAATGCACGATAATTATATCCTCTTCAGCTTCCTCCTCTTAACTTCTTTTTAATACACCTATAGATTCACCTGAGGGCAGCAGCTTACTCTCTGCTTGAGTGATTTCTTTTTCTTCTAACAGACCTAGATTTGCATGGGATTTTTAAAGATTTTTAAAGACAGTTGGGTTTTAATCAGGACCAAAAACATCAAATACTATTTTTAAAAAAATGCATCCACTGAGTCATTACACTATGTGTAATTAGAAATACCTCTGTTTTCAATATGCATCAGGGTTTTTTTAATTCTCTTATTTCCTGGAGGAAATGCATATTAATTCACAATTTTAAAATAAAATTGGGAGTATTTTGCTATAAGTAGACTTACAAATAAATGCTGGATTCTTTCTTACCAAATATGCCTTCAGTATTGATATTCTGTTCAATTCCTCAGCTTGGTGGCAGTCAGACATATGCAGATGATAATGACATATTTTAATATCCACATAATTTTACACTTTAAGTTTATTATGTATTAATGAACACAAGTATTACACAAAATGTTCTGTAAAGCAAGAAAAAATCCAATTGTACAGACAGGGAAATGGTAATTTTAGCCAATAAGAAATCATTCAAATTCTACTAATTCTACAAATGATTATATTTAAAAAGTGAACACCATGGGGCTCTTTCTACCAGACATGATTCCATTCAGTGAAATTACATGCCACAGAACAGAGCAATACTGTGATGAATGAGCACCTCTGTGTTTTGGGAGAAATTAAACTGACTTCTTGCTTTGTTTTGAAGAGTCTTCAGAAATCTACCTCTTAAAATTCATATCCTCTACAATTCTCAGTGAGAATGGCTAATCTCCCATATCAGGTTCAGGCATGAAAACAAATGATCCTCCTAAGAAGCACTTAACTTAATTTGGTTTGCTTTGCTCCTCTCACCACAAGTCAACGCGGAATAGTTGCACATCACTTGAATCAGACCATTTCAAGATAACAACGTGCTTTCTACTGGACTAATAGAGAGTTTTCCAAGACTCACCTTCCACTGAGCGCTTAACTTCACCTGTCTCCAAAACAGACTTGTTAAAGATTAAACGAAATTCTGAAACCTGGGATGAGCAAAGACCTGTAAATTGGCAAACAAAATTGTCATACGAAGCAGAAAAGTTCATTTATTATCTCTCTGCCACAACTGACCCATCTGCACAATGAGGACACCAAATTACCTCAGAGCAGCGCTGCAAGGCTTTCCATTAATAAGCTTTCTCAAGGCTCCTAAGTATACATGTGGAAAACATCACTACTAAGTCTTATTAAAGGCCAGCCTCTGAAAGTACAAAGCAATAATGGAGCAATCGTGGATACCACTATGTTTCTTAATAAAGAAAGAAAGCTTTCTTCAAAATGTAACTGTTTATGATTTATCATTGATCTCCAGAAACTGCTTGTGTGTCCAAGAATTGCATTTATGAAGCAATACTTTAAAAGCTAGCTGTGGGAGAAGCAAGGTGGCTTTAAATTGACAAAACATTTATTTTCTTGGAAGTCATTAGAATCGGCATTTATCTTCCTTTCATGTGTCTATTCGACAATTCTTTTTGTTATTTTTCCAATAAGCTTTGCTCAGTTACCATTTTTCTTAAAGAAAAAGCTGAGCTATAAGTGCAGATGTGGAATTGCAGGACAGGCTCTGCTGTTATGGTTGGGAAGGAGCAAAATGCTACAGGCTGTTGGGCACAGTCCTGCATCGTGGAAAGGGGGGATGAAGTACGAGGGGGTGGGATAAGCTTATGCAAGACTCCTCTTTCACTGTGCTACTCTCAGCAAGGGAAGCAATTTGAAAAGCTGGAGAATACCCAACAGTGACACAGGTGGCCAAATAAATTTAATTTTTGTCCAAAATCTTAATGAATGTAGACTTCAGGAGTGATTAGTGTTTGCCTTAGGCGACCCTTTGCCCTTTAAATCTGACCCTTGTCTCAAGTTACATACATTTAACTTGCACCCTCTCCCAAAGCCCCCTCAAAAGTATTTTAATAACTCTCAGCAAAACCTCAGATAACACATACTTCAGGAGAGAATCTGCAGTTTGCCAGCAAACTACAGCCACACACTTCTCCAAGCACTGCAAAACAGAAGCAGAAGGGCGATGAGGATAAAGAAGTGGAATTAGATTTGCACTCTCTTCTCCCATCTTGCTCTTATAGAATGAAAATTGCAAGAATGGGGCTTTATCCAGATCTACTATAAATACCTTGCCTCATCCCAAGAGAGCATTCCCATCTCTGAGTAAATAAAACAACTAAGTTATTTAAAAAAGAAAGAAAGAAAGAAAGGATTAAGAAAGGAAAAAAAAAAGAAAGAAAGAAAACATTCATAGTGTAAAAATAATAAAAAATAATCTCCACTAAATATACATCATTTTTTTAGTCGTAGAGATAGCAGTGATGATGACAGAAGCTGAAAGAAGGTGGTGAAGGAAAACATGAGAAACAAGTCAACATTCAGAAGCCAAGCTGATTAAAACCCTGGACAAAACACCGTATTTAGAATTTGCTATTTTTGCCTTTATTCAGGGGCATCAGAATTATGCCTGCACTCCATGAAGCTTCAGAAGATCGTTTTGTTTAATAAGCTCAAAGATCTGAGAGAAACATTTGCTGGGAAAAAGTGATTTCAAAGTGATTCAAATACATCTTTTTACTACAAAGTGTCTTTTCAATTAGGATGCTAGGAATCAGACAAGGCTAAGAAGTAAGGTAATGAGGGCAGGCATGACATGGCAGCCTCAGGGCTCTGTGGGATTTTCCTTTAGCATTTGATACAGCCCCTTGGAGGAACCTGGAGTGAATGTGATAGCAAAAGCCTGCTTCTCTTCCCCCATGTCTCTGCTTTCAGGTCTCATGTGCTCCATCACACATTCACATCTGCTGTGCACACTCCATGACAATTATACAGGTTTTGTTTTCGGAAGTTCACCAGCTTGATCTTCAAAAAAATGAAGTAACTTTAATAACAGGAGGCCAGACCTGTTTCTAGCCACTGGTAGATGAAATGAGGGAGGGAGGGATCATCTGAAAGTCTCTGTGTGTTGCAAACATCAAGTAATGACCTTTATTACTAATGACCTAGGCCCTCCAGCGATGAGCCTAGACAAC
Organism: Chauna torquata; assembly: GCA_013399475.1. Lineage (NCBI taxonomy): Eukaryota > Metazoa > Chordata > Aves > Anseriformes > Anhimidae > Chauna > Chauna torquata. Next base: position 113,369 of record VXAL01001209.1, on the reverse strand, counting down.
ACTGATTAAGAGAGAAGCCTGCTGCTTTTTACAGACATATAAAATAAAAGGAGTCTTTGAGTTAATAGAGAGGGGTATGACACAGAAGGAAATGTAAGAATGAATGAGCTATAAAAAGAAGAGATTTTTCCTCCTGTGTGGAAGACAATGAGAAATTAATCCATCGATGTAAAATCTTGAATCATAGTTTCATAAAGCACTGCAGAAGTAGACCTTGACAAGATAACATTAACTAAATCTCACACTGCAGATTTGCAGATAAGAGACAGCAGCTTCCTTCCAGGTATGGTGTGGATCGAATAGAAACTGAGGCTTAACAAAACATCAACTGCCACCTTTAGCATAAAAAAATCACGCTGAATTTGGTTTTGCATCATATGCCAGTTTAAAATAAAGTAATGATAGTAATAGTGTTGTGATGGCAGTCTTAGCTGTTTCTACTAATACAGTAGCTAAAGCTTCCAAAAAGGCAACTCTGCTTTCATTATGTGAATGCCAAATCCTCAGGCTGGAACAGTTGTCAAGAGTCACAGGACATGAGTGGCTGTTACCAGACACCTGCTCTGGGAATACATCTTCAATGGAAAAACGTTCTCCTCTGATCTATGCCATTCCCAACTCCACACTGTAAGAGCACTAATAACACATAAAGCTTTTTGTTATTAAATAGTTACAGCTCAAAGCCGTCATTAAGAGCCCGAGCATTTATGTTCACACTGATGACAGGCTCTACATGCAGCAAGAGAAAATACAAAGAGCATGCTACAGAAACACTGCTGTGGGAAAAGATGTCAGAAGAAAATAAAAGCTGCAAACTACATGGAAACCTGGGAGAACAAGGTAAGTTGAGGACATATAGCAGCTAATATCAACACTTGCTTGTGTGCCAAAAAATAGCTGGGTTGCCAGCTGATAAGGATAAACTCTAACTGCCAAAAATATCATCTGGCTATGTCCTGTAATGATAGGGATATATGAACTTTGGTAGAGCTCAGGTGAAGATAATTTACACCTGCCCTTTTCTTTGTTGCGTTTGCAATGCAATCAGGTTCTTTTTTTTTTTTTTTTCCTCCCATTGAAGGAAGAGGGGAGCCCCACTCTTTTATCACAAGCAAAGTGATTTAGCCTTAAAGTTCTGCTTAAATTATCCCAGATTAGGGGGAAGTAAAGTCTGAGATTTTAGGCTTTAGAAGCACTCTTGCATTAAAGAAGCCTTGAAGAAAGCTAGTGTATATATAACAGAAGCAGAATGGAAGAGGCTACAGGCTTAGAAACCTTCCAAAAAAAAAAAAAAAGGCAGGATATATATACATATTTATTAAAGAGAAAGAGAAAAGAGGCTGTTTAGCATATTACTTCTGCTGCCTCAAGTTTGAGGAGCAGCAGACAGAACTCAGGATGGAAAGATGGAGAAATGCAGGCCTTTGTATAAGAGGATATATATTTCTTTTGGCTTTGAGCTTTAGGTCTGTATTCGTACATATTAATGTCCCTCTGACCTTTTAGTCTTGGTCACACCATAATCTCAATGCCGCTTCATAGCTGGCAATTGTCCTCTTCATATAGTGGTGTTGTCTGGAATATCTCCTCATTATATGTGTACATATGTGCACTGATGTCTATGATGTCTATTTTGGGGCCGATGCCACATGACTTACCTGACATGTCACATACCTGACTGATTTAAAACTAATGACAAGTTTTATCTATTCATACAGTTAAGCTATTCACGTCTGTCTGGATTTAGCACTTTATCTTGACATCGTCTGTTGACATGGAGCCTGTAAAGTTAGCTATCATAAGCTGAACTAGAGTTTAAGATGCCTCTTGTCAGGACAGCCTAAAGACCAGAAAACATTCCTACACGTCCTATAGCTTGGTGCACACACCAGTCCATACACATGCTTACCCGGGAAATAAGCAGGCAGCTTTCTTCAGGTGCTAGGCTCTGATCTGACACATACTAGTCCTAGGAGTGTTTCTACCAGTGAGGGTAGGACAGATCTCTCCTCATGACCCCCTCCCCACCCTGGGCATTCAGGACTGGACATGACTTCCAGCAAGTCTCCAAAACAGTGCAACAGTCAGGACACCCTTTCCTTTACCCACAGGGGCAATCACATGCTGGCTTTTTTTTATCCATCAGATTGCTATTCAGCACACACAGGCTCATCAGGTGCCTCTGTATCATTCTGTGAAGTTGCCTGGCCACTTTCTCCTCATGCCACTTCTTGGTCTGCTGTATTTCCCCAGGTGACTGAATGCAGTCTGCAGCAGGTGAGCCATCTTTTCCAGGCAAGCACAGCCCAACAGCTGTGATTTCAATAGCCCAGTGAGATTTTGGTCCTTAAGAACAGCAACTTTCATACATGATTAATGAATAACCCTATGCAGAACATGGCACTGCAGTAAATGTATTTTCCAGTTCCACACAGATTATAACTATCTGTATGTTCTCTGCTTTATGCCTACAATTCTTGAAAGTCTTTTCTTAGCCAGATTTGTCAAGAAATAGTCAGCCTTAGTGGAAATATGCTGGCTCAGTCTTCACATTTGTCTAAATGACTGATTGCCCCTTTAAAAATTAATTTCTACACTATCTATACCACAGAGCCCTGAGAATTATGTTCCATGTTTTAACAATTCTTCCTTAGCTCTTTCTTAAAACATGAAATAAGTATTTGCCTCCCCTCCAGCTCCTGGCTCTACAGCAACTCAAAGATCTTTCATGAATGAGTTTTTTCACTGTAAAATTGCTATTCATGAAAACTAAATGAGTTCACAGGAATGGGATGACTTACATTATGTTCTTGGCTTAAACGGTTCATTTTTATTAAATCTGTTTATATTCACAACAAATGTTTGTTTGGCTATTTAAGCTATCTACAGTCTATAAATGTTGATAACTTAAAAAAAATTTCACTTCCATTTCAAAATAATATTTTTAGATGTGCCCATGCAGAATATTTTATGGAGTCTGCTAGTTCAGGAACTTCAGTGCTTACTAGCTGTTCTGTTACATCACAGCCCTTAGAATAGCATGTAGAGCAACCAAGTGCTAGCCTGCATGCAGAGCTCTGATAAAAGGGGCCAGGAGATCTCAAGGAGCTCCCAGCAACTGTGGGAGAAATCAGCAAAGTGCCAAAAGGATGAATGAAAACAAGTACTAAGCTCCTGCAAGTTTAAACTCTCAAGAGAGGAGATAAAGCAGTAAGGGCAGAGCAATTTGTCTGCTGAAATGCTCAGAACTGAGCTCAGCATCTCCCTGGCAGGCTACTGCCCTGAACGAACATCACCCAGGTTAGAAAATGTTACCATCACTCAACTCTCACGACCAGCCCAAGCCTGGCTGTGCCTCTCCATTTTCTGTTCAGGATCATCTTTTTTAAATACAGCAATGCTACTTGGTAGCAGGGCAGTATGCCTTTACCTTCTTGCCAAGGTAAAAATGCTAGTTTACAAACAGACCCCGGCAGGCTTTCTCTCCATTAGAGTCACCCCAGACTGTCATGCAGCTGCAAGCAGCCGGCTCCCTCCAACCACCTCGTCCTGTAGAAACATCTGCTGAGCTTAGCAGTAACCTGAACTCGGGCTGCCTGGTTCAACTGAACACGTAGCATAGGGCTTCAGTCCACGTTTGCTCAGCTGATAACCTACTCACTTTTCCAGTTATTCATAGTCGCAGTGGGCTTCCAGTGCTCTTCCACATTTCTCCTGAATATCCAGGACAGAAAGCTTTGTAAAATACACAGCTTCATGCAAAACAAAGGTTAAGATGCACCCAAGTAACTGCACCACTCTAACACCAGAGGGGTACTCCAGAGTGGCTACACAAGTTTGGGCTATCCTAATTTTTGTGCTCAGACTACTTTGCTTTTCACCTGGGATAACTCTAACAAGATGGAGAGTATCTTTTAAAGATAAAAGATAAACCCTTTTAGAGTGCTTAAACACTTAAATTCCTTTGAAAACAATTATTTGAATGGATGGCCTATTGAAGTCAATGCCATTTGCTGATAATCACTAGCAGCCATAGTTGTTAAAGTCTAATTACACGGTTATTTTAAAGGATTGTTTTTCAAATGATTAAGCCAGATTGATGTACATGAACCACAAATTTGACTGTAAAAGCTTTTATTTAAAAAAAAAATGGCATCTAAGGCTGGATTAAAGAGTAGAAACTCCTGGAGCAATAAAATATTATAGTTCAATTTAAATAAGATATCTACTCAGCTTTTACTCATGCCTACAAAACACTGGGGTGGAACTCATTTTCTTCCTTATTTTTGCAGCTGCAAAATCAATGTATGCCAGAGTCATGCTGACATCACTCTCTCCAAAAGTATTAGGAATGGGAATATTTTTGCTTTTTGTGTACACCAAGAAATTAGAACTATTTATGGCCGTGATGCAGCCATAATGCATGCAGATGCATTTGTACCTGAGAAATGCAGAAAATATAAAAGTGAAACAGATGCCAAGAAACAGAGAGATCAGGCTGCTAAAAATCTCATCTTCCATCTGAAGTGATTTTACTGTACTAAGTAGTACTCTGGGACTTCACAATTTGTAACAGAAATACAAAAAGTTCATTACTGTACACTGTCTTGGCTGGACTGGTAGCACAGTTGGAAACACCTACATCTTTCTAAACCAAAAAAAAAAAAAAATAAAGTAATAATTTTAAAAAGTAGAATATGATTCATTCTCCCCACAGCTTCTGGGCTGGTTCATATTTGCCTCTCATTCAATACCTTCCGCTAACAAAAAATAGCAGTTCCCTATTTTTATTAGCAAAAAAAAAAAAAGAAAAAAGAGCTATTGGAAGATTGATACATCTAGAAATTGTTTCTGCTAGATTATCCTAATGGGTCATACTCTTAAAACCAGAAGGATACTGCTGATCGTCTTTGGAACAAACCATAGGACCCTTCTCCCACAGTTCCAGGTCTACTGTCAGCCTCCTGGCTTCACCTGTGGGCTGTCTGACTAGCTGAAGCCCCTTGGTTTGCTCTACCAGATATTTTACTTCTGAAGAGAAGTCCTGGAAAACCTGAGCCCATGGGGTCCAGCCAAGTTTTTCTTCACCAAATTTTTCCTATGCTTACTGCTGCAATGTTGTTGTGTGAAGCTCCCGTTAATCATTTGAGATTTGCTGTTTTGCAAAGTCTGTGATTTAGGATGAACTATCTTACATTCTTCTGTAGATATAAGCAGTACACTATAACAACCTGACTTGAAAATATATATTAAATTTAATCAAAAAGTATTTTAGCCTAGAAGTTTTACCTGTTTTACTACAGATTGGAGGAAAGCATGTTACTTTACACCTGTCATAATTCATCAATGATAATAACACTCAAACTATAAACTATAGCTAAAAAACTATGATAACCCTGGACCAGCACTCCATATGAACTGTTACAGAGAAAATGTGGTGCTTGTCGCAAGCAGTTTACCATGCAAGTGTAAGAGCAGAGCCCACACAAGTTATAACGGTGACAGAGCAAGAGGAAACAGCTCATAGGAACAGACAGAGGCCACAGCACACCAGCTACCTAACTTCAGTTTACCTAAACTGCAATTTTTATTCAGTGGATAAAGCTCTTCAAATGCTACAGCTAATAAAAATCTTTCCTAGGTACATCTTTTATAAGCAATTTATTGCTTTACAGTATCCAAGCATGCTGCTTTGTTTCTTGCAAAGCATGTAGCAATTTTGCAAAACAGATTGCAGCTGTAAGTATATCAGTATGTAAGTACATTGTAAGAAAAAACGATCCTTTTATAACTCAAAAAGCTATTTTCTCTTTGTTGTCTTTGTTACATTTCATAATCATTAACAAAACCCAAAATTAGCAGTACGCAGCTAGTCTAGCTGCCTGCAGGATCATTTTTCCCACAGAAGGGAAGATTCATGTTTTCCTTTTTCTGAAAAGACAAAGTCCACTTTTACTGGATGAGTGGAAAGGGGAATGATGTTTTTGGTGAAGATTTGATACGAAATCATCATTTCATTCCTCCTATATATAATCTGAGTAATCCCTTACCAGCTCCTATCATTTTTCTCTGCCTATCACCTTTCTAAAGGCTGACAGTTTGGAAAGCCCATTAAAACCGAGCCTGGTAACAATACTCAGTATTTCACCCTCCACTTGAACACAGTAGAGTCAAATACTACTATCGCAAGTGAAAAACCCTGGCTGTAATTCTAATTAACAGTGAGGAAGCCCAACAGTGCTTAGGTTCTTGAGGCACAAAGTTTGTCGGCAGCAGGCACTGCTGTTAGATGAGACCACTGCTTTTGCCTCAGTAACGTTGCATTACTCAGCTGGCTACCATACGCTGATACAGAAGAACAGGGAGTGTCACACACAGAGACAGAAGCCTCCAGCATGGACAAACTGAGCTTCTGCAAAGCCACCCCAAAGACAGGCACTGGGTTGCACTGCATCCTCCCGGCTGTGCTGCCGCATTTCCAGAGAGGCCACACCTTCCCCTCAAAGGCAAGCTCAGTTTTTCCCAACACTCCCTCATCCTCATCCAGCCACTAATATGGCTTTGGGAAGCGGGGTGGTTTTTCTCTGGGAGAGCATCAACATGGCAAATCTTCCCATGGACTAGCTGACAAGAGACCCTGGCAGTTCTGTGATTAGTGCGAAAGTACTGACAGGCTGAGCAGTCCAGGAGCAGACAGCAGAAAGATTTCTGCCCCATAACATAGAGTAAGGGGCATTTTGCATCAGAAAAGTCTTCTGAGTTGAAAAATTCTCTGCTCCCTCCCACCGCAACGCTATCCACAGGTGGGCAGCTTTCAAGCCTCACTAATCAAACCTGCAGTTTCTCCCTTGAGTGCAGATTAGCAAGACTCTGCTCTTCTGTATTATTCATTTATTTGGAAGATGTAACAGTGTCTAGGAAACAAGAACTACTGTAATTTAATTCTTTTTCCATAGACTGTATTGTGTGCTGTATACAATACTGCATAAATCCTCTATGGAAAACACTAAAATAACGGATTGATTTTCTTTCTCAGCAAAACCATATTAACCAAGAAGAATATACAGAAGGAAGCAAGGACTGAAAGTCCTGTAAGATTCACAGTAGGCAGCTAACAGGTTGTACATCTTACAGTCCAAATGATTCAGGGTTCAGACCCACTGAAATTTAAACAAACACCCCACTCCTTTTATTAAAGGGCTTCAAGGATGCAATCATTTCTATCTAAAATAATGGCTTTACATATCAGAACAGATCATTCTGGAACAAGTTCCTTACTCTGCCAGTAGAAATTCATATCGCCTTCAGAAATTCAGGAGGTATACTTTCGGTTCTACTCTTCATTACTGGCATGGGAACTTGGTCCTATGCCTTGCCTCAGAGTCATGTCAGATTTTTAAGTCAAGTCCAGGCAATCAGACCAGGTGGAAGCAAAAGTACTATTTATTTGACAGAGCACTCCAAAATATTTGGGTTCTCCCAGTGGAAAATGCTCTTACTCTCCTCCTCCTATACCCCCAAAAGCAGTCTCACCAAACATTAGTTTCCTGAAAACAAATTACTGCTCCTTAAATCTGCAACACTGGGTGGGAACTGTAATGAGGAGCAGCATATGTTATTGTATTACTAGCACCTCTTAATCAAATCCCAGTAGAAACCACAAGCATAACATCAACTATAAAAAGCTGAATCTAAGTTTTCAGTGGAGATTCAGGAACAGCCTGTCCTTAGGGCTTCTAGTTTCTTTCAACAGCTTCATGCATCCTTATCCAAACGTATTTGAACGGCTTTCTTCTGAAACATTTCTGTCTTCATAAGACTGATAAATCAAATGTTCTCAGGAAATGTCTGCTTTGCTTTTTAATTTCGCTTATTAGAAAAATTAGAGGCAACATATCAACTTTTTTTTTTTAAGTCTTTTTTGCTTTTAACGCAACATATTTGGCTGTTACCAAAAATGCAAATGGAACTGGGCTTTCTCTTTTAAGATGAAAAGTTAATTTTACCATTTAACATTTCAAAAGAAATGCTTTTGCCATAAGCGTCACAGAAAAATAAACAATGTCCCTACTTTCCAGTACAATTCACTTCTTGTTCTTCATATGGGAGTGAATAACCTTCAATAACTGACAGAGATGCTTCTTCAGCCCACTCGTTTAGTATCAAGCTTTTAAGGTAACATAAACTAACACAACTGTGTTTTCAGTACATTGGCTAATGGTATTGCCTTTTTGCCTTTATATTTGTTAAGCATAGACCTGCTACTGCAACTACTTCCGTATCTCTTTTGTTATATAAAAAAGGAAAAAATGAATATTCGTGTTTGTTTCAGCTAATGAACAACCCGAACATGGACTGCATCATGACTTCTTAATCTCTGCCAAGCTGAAACAGTTGAAAAGTAAGAAGGAACCGGAAAAGAATATCATATCTATTTCACGCCCTGGATTTAAGAGCAAATATGTCATAATACAGCCCATTAATACAAATGCTAGAGTTTTAGATTCAGATTTTTCAGTTCACATGTCACAGATACTATATTCATGTCATTTTCACTTCCAAGTCTTGAATATGACTTTACCAAGATGAAACAAGACAGTATCAATCTTGCATTTAAAAATTGGCCCAAACTTTCAAAATATTTTGAGTTATGTAAAGAAGAAAACAGAATAAGTACATCTCAGAAGTACAGGCAAGAAAGGCTGAATAGTGGCAAAAAAAAAAAAAAAAAGGAAACCATAAAAGGACTGCACCATTTAAACTTCCTATCAACAGCTGACAGGCAAACTTTTCTGTCTTCCACCCCAAAATACCTTCACCTGCCGTCATCAGACACACTGAGGCATAGCCCTTGGCCTGTTTCTGCACTATAAAGGCCATTATTCAGTATTCCAGCTCCATCAACAGCGGGCATGCATGATGGTATGCAGTCTGTTATCTTGCTCAGATAACAAGACTAATGGCTCTAAAACCTTCTGAGTAACTGCCATTAAATCAGGTCCTGCATCTGGCAGGAGACACCTGCCTCTGTTTTTGAGCCTCTGCCGCTCTTTTCTTCTCCTGTTCTTCTGCCTTCTTCCGCTCCTCTTTAAGCTCCTTGTATCTCCATTTAGGAATCTGCAAATAGGGGTCATCTTTAGCACTGCTCCTCCTTCTCACCTTTTCTGGCTGGAAGGTGGGTGGAGGAGCCTTGCTAATACGGACTTTGGGGATGACAAATCCCGGCCTCACACTGCTCCGTCTGAGCAGGTGGAGCGGCAAGAGGCTTGTTTTCCTAGTAGCTATAGTGTTCACTTGAGATACTGCAAGGCTGATGGGCTGCAGACTGGCTCGCCGGTCCTTCTTCTTGGGGATCAAAGTGATTTTGGAGTTCTGAAATAATTTCTCATAACTGCTAACATGGTCTTTGTCCTGAGATCGGATCTCCTCGGCTCTCTGCTTCCTAAGGATTTCTTGCACAGCTAGTCTGCGTTTTCCCACAGAAGGTGGGCTTCCTGGGCACACAGTCCTGCATGACAGAGCAATGAAAGGACTGCCTAAGCTTGTGGTCACCTTCACCATGTGATCAAGGACCCCATCTTCTTCGGGGCCATGGAAAGCCCGGAATGAGACAGCTGACCTCATGCATTCAGAAAT
>VXAL01001209.1:77127-102870 GCA_013399475.1 Chauna torquata | reverse complement strand
AAAAAAAAAAAAAAAAATCAAGAAGAAAAGGAAAGAAAGGCTAAAAAGGGAAAAAAAAAAAAAAAAAAAGGCAACTATGAAACAGCCGAGCGTCTTCCTATTTAAGAGACTTCCAAATGAGATAAAATTACAGGTATGAACCCCACTACAAACTAAACTCTTGAAAAAAGTAACCACACTATGATGTATCCAGAAGATGCGTTCAGGAGAGAATATGTGTGTCAGTACTGGTACTACGTATTAACTAGAGCACAAAATAAGGTTATCATATACCAATTGATTTTGAAGGTACTAAAAGACCGTTCACAAGTTGTCCTCAGCTATACGGAAAAAGTATGCTAACTACTCTCCACCCTTCAGAAGTGATGGAAGGCTGATGTAGATGAGTATTCGTTCTTTAGATGTCTTTCCCCATGTTCTTGACATCTTTGCCCTTCCCTATTACCTCATTTGCAAAAATTTTTCTTCCACCGTACAGCTGAGCACCACATTAATTCTGTAACATCTCTGTGGCCTGTAAAAATTGCAGTTAATTGACCAACCTTCTTGATATTTTTTACTCTTTACTGTAGAACTAATATCTGAAGTGATTTTATCCTTGAATAGACTTTGTTCCTCTGTCTGCATGACACTGGACAGACTGAATTGTTCTAACTCATGCTTCTGTACAATTATCTCTTGACTGGTGGGATGCTGGCATCAGAAGCAAGCTGCCCAGCTGGACAGTTATGCAATATATAGTTAAAGCCAGCAAATTACGGCAAGGTCAAGTTAATTTAAATAGACAAAAAGACGCAATTGTATCTTACACACTGCAACCTGAAACAAAAACTAGAAAACTAGAAAATTATAATTTATATTTTTCACATGCTGTAAAGGCTTCACATATGCACAGCACTTCTGTTTGTCAATCTCCAAAACACTATGATGCAGGACTTGATCCTCCACTGAAAAGAACAAGACACAAAGAAGCATCCTAAAGCTCAACAAGCAAGGATATAGCTTTATTCTACCTACCATATTAGTGCATGTTTCAATGAACAGGCAGATATAAATAACATTTTTCTATAGAAGCATTTCAGTCATTAGCAATGCATACATTATACATTACTTTAAATGTAGAAATCTTGGTAATATGCAAAAAAATATGTCTCTATTATAAACCTTTTTAGGAAGGCTACCTGTTTACTAACTCTGCTTCCAAACAATTAGTTGGAAAAGAAAAAATCATTGGTCAAAAAATTTTGCAATGTCAAACATCTGGCTTATCTGAAGCTAATGCTACCTAAGCTGGAGACAAACCCCTCCCTACAGCTAAACTTGCTAGCCCACATTTGTAAAATCCCCAAGATGCACCAAAAACTTTGTAGAAGATGGATGTGATTAATTTTTATTCATTTTTACTTTGCGTAACTAACACAGAGCTATTCAGAAAAGTGAATTTCCTCTCCACAAAATATTTCACATTTTGGAAAAAAAAAATATATATTTATATATTTTAGTTGAAAAAAAACCTGTGTTTATACATATATACCTCTTTTTTGCAAGGGATATTTCCTGGCTTGTCCTTCAGNAAAAAAAAGTCCAATAATTGTTAGGATGCTGAGATTCAATATGAAGACCCACTAGCAGACTCCAGAGCTGGAGCTTTGTGCTGGAGCTGGCCATGCCGCATTTTTTCCCTACAGGCTCCGATCCTGAAAAGGCTCATGCATGTGCCTAATTCTACTTGCTAGCATTAGCTCTGTTGATCTCACAGGACAAGTCACAGCACTGGAAATTAAATAGAGTCTTAAGCATATTTCATAGCTATCGGTAAGGTTGGAGAGTTAACAATAATCTTGTGATATTCCATTAAACACGTATTTGTTATATAAAAATGCAAACAAAGATGTCTGCCTGTAGTATGACAGATCAGTTATGCTGATCTTAGTCCACCTTTTTGCCTTATTGAAACATTCATTTTCAAACCATTACAAAAAGAGAAGCAGCACTATGCTGCAAATGTGCCAATGCTGAGATTCAAAAGGCAAGCAGACTTGAAACAAAAATGTTAAAATACTTCACGTCATTTTCTCCAAAAACAACTGAAAGAAACGTATTTTTCTTCATTTCCTTTATTTACTATTCCATTTTTATCCTGCCTATGTTGGACAATTACACCGTGCCAGTGGCAAAAATATTACACTCTCAAAATCCTCTTCCTTACGAAATATAACTCCAATTGCTTGCTTAACAAGTGACACATGGAAATCCGCAGAGGTTCCCTTAAGAAGATGTTGTCATTGCTTTATACCACTTTGCCTGATGGCTGCTAAAGTTCGCCATGATCCTTCTGCAAGAGAAGGGACATTTGAGCAATGTCTTTCTTTGCAGGTTTTAATTACAGAATGTATACACAAAGTACAGCAACGATATCTCTGACATGCAATATGTAATAACCCTCAACACTAATTAGCACTCCTCTGACTTTGTTTTGCAAATAAAGCAGGAGAGCAGAGCGCTATACATTTCCCACTTTCCTGTCCTCCTTTTTCTTCCTTTCCCTAGGGCAGTAGAATTATCTCACTGAGTAATCACAATTCATTCAGTATAACTATAAGCAAGAAATCAACTTCAAAACCTCAGGCTAAAACTCACGCTTTTCTTGCTATTGCTATCTAATTTTTTTTTTTTTTTTTTAACTAAGACATGATATCATTACAAACTTCTCCACCCACCCACCCATTTTACAGATGAAGAAAGTGTTGCAGAGAGGACCAAAGGAAAGAAAATGAAGCACATAGAAGGTTAATTCATTCCCAGCCTCTCTTCCACTGAAACTGATTATTGTGACACAAAGGTTTGTCACATTGGGCACCAGAACACAAATTGTACATATGGAGATTTGGAGTGGTTAAAAAAAAAAAATCTTTTCTCCAGGAGGACATCTGAGCAGTGTTTACACATCCTTGCAGGTTTTCAAAACCCAAGAGGATAAAGCTCCAAGCAACATGGCCTTACCCCTCCAGCTGATCCTGCTTTGAGCAAGAGTTTGGACTAGAGACCTCCCAAGGTCCCTCCCAACCTGAACCTCTGATCCTCATGGTCAGAGGACACCCATAGAAGTCTTCAGAGGGAAGGCTGAGATTAAAGAAGCCTGAAGCCAGTGACTTTACATTTTGTCACACTGACAGAACTGTTATGATTCTGCCCAAAATCTTCTATTTTTGCTGACAGTTGCTGCTGGGGTGGATTTTGTGCAAGTTTATCTATGAATTACTGTTGCGAGCCAGCAGTCCTGAGCACTCATATTTGAGAAACAGTGCTTGTCACTGCTTGAACACTTGTCTTCAGAGCGCTTGCAAAACTAAAAGACAAAACAAATTCAGAAAGATCATAGGAAAACTGGAAGACTGTTCTTCACTCTGGCTAGGATGATTAGTGTGCTTCACAGAATAAAAGAAAAGGAAAAAGGAATGGTATATTATCTCCTTAAAAATGCCAAATGACACTTTTACTTTTCCTACCTCTTTTCTTAATATATTCCATAGTCATGTTTTCTAACTGCTTTTAAATAGCATTCTGTATGAAATAAAAGAAAATGAACAGATATTTTCAAATGACAGAAGTTTCTTTTTGCAGTTATTCTGAGAAACACAAAGACAACAATATGTCATTAAAGGAAAACTACCAAAGAATAGGGTACAGCAGATGTAATTAAATTCCCTCTCTCTTCCAAAACCAGCAGAACGTAAAAAGATTTTTTTATGTTTACCCTTCCTTTTAAAAATCAAATATTCTAGTCCCTTCAAATACTACCCCTTTTGAACTCCAGTACAAGACTTGCCACCAGTACCACTGCTTCCATTTCTAGTGTGTGATTATTTCAAAGATGAAGGGAGACAACATCTCAGTTTCTGCTGACTTGCCAGGCCCAAAGCTTCCAATGACGGGATTCACTACAGCTTCCCTCCATTTTTCTATAAATGGTGTACCTGCTAGGGAAGAGGGCAGGGGACCGACTAAAACCAGTATTTCTTAACAAATAATTTACTCCTGTTTCTATTTCCTTTTCAACCACCATGTGTCTGTCTTGTCTCTTAAACTAAGCAGTTTAGATCAGGGACTTTCTTATACTATGCAGGAATATACAGCACAGCAGGACTCCAATCGCATTTGGGATAAATACCAGCCACACACACACACACACACACACACAAAAAGCCAAAACAAAAAAACCACAACTATACTATCACAGCTATAGAGAAAATAAATACAACCATACTATCACAGCTATAGAGAAAATATAGGCAGATGAAAGGGAAGCTTTCTTACCATACAAGTGTTTTTACGATGGTAAGCACAGCAATTTCTATCAGATCATAAGCCATTTCCCCCTTGGTTGGTTAGACAACATTAATAAATCTTGCCTTTGAGGTTGCCTGATAAACAGAGACTTCCTGTAATTTGCCTTTTTTAGACACATTGCTTAGGACCTTAAAGGTAATATTTGTTCACCAGTGGTGCAGAAAAATCAGTACTCAGTACTTGCAAAGATTTTGCTGAAAGTGGATCACTTGCCATTTCCCAAAATATACACCAGCGAGGGGTCTGATATGAGGTCATGCTGGCAATGCATGCACAGAAATTAACTAACAATGGACAATTGGTATGGCCTTGCTTGGATAGTGACCATCTGGGCTCAGATTTGTGCAGTCAACCCACCTGACTGCACACAGGGCAACACTCTATGTAGTGGTGATCTTCACCATGTTTCCAGAAGATAATGAGCTTAGCTACAACTGGAACATGTTCAGCAAAGGGCCAGCAACACGTCCCAGGGGATGAAGCACCTGCCCCACGAGGAAAGCAAGCTTGTCCAGGCCGGAGAAGAAAAGGCTTTGTGGGGGATATAACAGCAGTTTTCCAATAGCTGAATTGTGCAATAATAGGTTTTGCTAACCTCCTTTCCAATCCCATCAGTTAAGACTCGCTGCTCTCCTAATTTCCAGAGGCAACAAATCACAAAGGAGTAAAGAGATACTGATTCGCAGAAGGAACTAGCTACAAGAGCCTCCCCCACCACTTAATAGGAAAAAACATTGTGTCTTCATGTCTGATGGGGAGAGGCAGAGGTGCTTGCCTTGATCAGTGGCTTCACAATGACAAAGAGAAGTGGAAGCAGAGAACAAACAAACAAGGTCTCTCACTGAACTTCAGTCTTACACCCATAACACCGAGCACCAAACAAAAACTGTCTTCTTAAGGATGGGGAGGGGGGTGTCTTGTCATGTTCCTGCTTCTATCATACAGACATGAAAAGAAACAAATTCTTGTGATTTGCTACAGAGAATTTACTTCATAGACTCCTGGCAAATGTCTCCTCAGTTGGAAAAAAAAGAAAAAAAAATCTTTCTTCAAGTCATCATCTTTCACACATCTTATTATAGCAGCCTCCCCACTGAAATTCATGCATGCTGATGACAACGCTGGTACACACACATGTCATCCGAGCTGTTTATAGCCACTCTTTCATTAATGCATCTCATCTGCCAGGGTTTTTTTTTGCAGGTTTTGTCTGCTTTATCATGTTATCATTTAAGTCTTTATCCATAAATCAAACTGATATATAAACCATTTTGTCATCTTTTGTTTCACAACAGATGTACAGTAAGCAGAGACTGCATCTGAATAGGAAAAAATGAGAATGCAAACACATGCTGAAATATGCACAGAAATTCAAAAAAAAAAATGGGTTTCGTTACTAATAACCAATGGCACAGAAGGATATTTATGCAAAGAATATAAGAGGGGGGAAAAAAAATGATGACACTTCAGATGCAAATATGATTTCTTCCTGTCTGTAATCAGGCCAATAAAAGCAATTTGAGGGAGTGCCACATGGAAGAATTAGGGCTGAATTATTTGCAGGAGGTTCCTAGCACGCATACATTGAAGCGACAATTCAGTTGCACCAAAAAAAAAAAAAAAGAACCTGACAGATTTCCGCTATGCTAGTGAGCTTTCATTGACAAATTCTGATCTTTGCCAACACACTTTGACCACTCCAACCCCCTATCATGACTCCTGTGATACCACTACTACTGAGAGGACCGTAAATCATAGCTACATTAATGTTGCACTCTTAGAAGTGGCAGAAAATACACTGCTAACTACTGTCCAGTTCAGAAGGCTTCAGAGCATCTGGGTTAGTGCTGATGGAAAGGCTTTTCTGCAGTGTACAGGATGCCATATAGTAATGCATTCTTGACATTATTAAGAGCATTTATTATTGGCAGTTCTGGAGCCAATAATTTATTGTAAGCCTCTTCTGGAGGCTTCTTTCTCCCTGGATAGTCAAACTGATCCAACACATGAAACACGGATTTCTCCCAGCAAATGGGCACTAAGGTGCACTGTTGTAGGGAAAGACCTATGGTCCAGTCCATCTGGCTTTGGCACTGATAACGTTCTGAGCAAAGGTAGACCATACAGGGTCAGATATCTCAGTAGATGGCTTATGTGAGCCAAGGTACTCCATGCATCCTTATCTCTAAATCAGCTTAAGCATTAGACATGATGTTTAACATCACATCCAACATTTCTATTAGCCTGAAGTGCGGTTATTGTTCTTATTATCACATGAACATCCAACCTCCTGAAGCTTCCTAAACACTTGCTCACAACCACTTTTGTTCATAAAACACAGGTGGAAAATATCTTGAAAAGAAACTTCCTCAGGAGATTTTGCATACTTGGAGTTTTGGTGAGTATGAAAAAATATATGAAAAGGACAAGTAAACAGTTTAAACTTTAGCCAACTAGATTTAAATATCGATTAAGACTGAAAAAGAGTTAATCACTTTCTGAAGAAACTTATTTCGAGTTCAATTTTAGAAATGTCCCCAAATGCCAACAAATGTTGAAGAAAGTCAGTAGGCATCATTTTCTTTTCCATAAAACCCAAATACATCTGTAGGAGCCTTCTCCTACCTAAGCTGTGAAATTAGTGTTGGTGAAAGTAGATTTTTTGAAAACTCAGGGAAAAAAAAAATCCTTTATACCCAAAATTAAATCTTTGTATCACAAACACTGATTAAAGACCAAGAAAAGATAAAATATTTTGGGAAAAACAAAACAAGGAAAAAGAAAAAAAAAGTCATATCTGTAGCAAAAAAAGTACATTACAAAAGCAAATATAAGTTATAATTAGCAATTTTCAGTTGTAACTCCGGTAATATCCCTAATGACAGATAATGTAGTCAGCAAAAATCAAAACTGTTAATTTTTCAGCTTTATTAACTCTAGCAAATTATTTTAAATGAAGTAGCATATGCATTGTTTCTTGTACTTCCATGCCCTGTCCAAGTTCTAGTCTTCCTTAAGAATATGCGCAAAACTTTGGAAATTTCCAGAAGGCCCTAAAAAAAGCATCAGCACAGAAGATTTGGGCCAGATATATCACTTCACATATAATCAGATCTACAGCTTTCACAAACTTTAATTATGCCACAACTGTATGACAACTGCTAACAAATTCTAATATTATGAAACTTCCTTTAACAAAGCCATGATGGTGACCATCAGTTTAAGCAGGCTTTAGGCCTCCAACCTCTAATAAATTCAGAGTGTCTGAGTTTCCTCAAATCTAAAGTAACCATGATTTGCTACTCCTATCTTGCATAAATTTGTACTGAGTCCATAAGATATCTAGAAAAAAATTGCGTAATTCCTCACTATCTCTCTGTGATCGTATCCACTATTACATTATAAGACATAATAGGTTAGATACTTAACTCATCTGCTGACACATTCTCCTCCTCAATACAGGGAAGAATTTACCTATAGAGCTCCGAAAGAAACTGAGATACTTCGAAATTTTCCACAAAGCAAAGCAAAACAACTGGAAGTAGAGGCATTTCTTTTGGGTAGTTTCCCTCTTCCCTAATTCATTTTAAAATCATTAGTATGTAATGATAAAAAGCTATCTAAGATTTTTTATGTTAATATTTTTAAAGTTTTGTAAAGTATTGTAAATTTATTACCTTTCGTCACTTAATACAATGTACCTAAAATGTATCTAAAGCAAAAGATACTCCAGTTCTGAGCACTGAGGGGCTTTTGTTTGTTTGTTTTTATTATTATTATTTACAGCAGTTTACAACCACATCAGCACCACAGGAGGCAGAAGCCTTTTTTGACATACAGTAATGAAACTGGGAATGAGAATCTGGTTCTGAAATATGCAATGCAAATGTTTTTCATCCTGAATAATAATATGAACAAAACAATCTTTATTGTAAATCTATTCCTTTGGAAAAAAAAAAAAAAGTATTATTTATGGAAAACAATCCCTAACATAGTGCAAAATTCTGTAGTCCAGCTGGTGGTATGGTATTTTACAAAACAAGAAGCTCATGATTGTAGTCTCACGGTCAGACCAATTTCTGAAGTTATCAACAGATTTTGGGGCTTGCACATATTGGTCATGCTACAACAGTTCTAATACAATTTAGTCCTTGCTTTATATTAATCAAGCCCTCAAGTAATATTTCCAGACACTTTGTACATGATTCAGATTTTGAATAAAAACCTCTATCTCTGATAGTCCAATTCAATAGACAAATCATGCCCATAATTTTGCCCCAGGTACTAATTTGTGTTCTCCTGAGTGTTGTAAACATGAAACACTTGCTTCCCAAAATGAAGGCCAAGTTGAATATTCAGGGCTTGGGTCACATTTTAGGTCTTGCTAGAGAGCTAGCTGTGAGCACAAGGCAAAGAGGCACAGATGGGAGAAATACCTAGCACAGAAGGAAATCAGGACTCTAGTGCCTAAAGCTATTCAAGCCTGGTGTGCAGCAGTCGTCACTGCTAATACCAACCATCAGCATGGATCTGAATGCAAAAATACTGCCACTTAGGAACAAGGGGGAAAAGGAGAGACGGAGAGAGAGCAACTAGCCTAATAATTACTTGATTACAGAAAGGAAAAATATCACTTAAGAAACAAGATGTCTTCACTGAACTGAGAAACGGAAGCCTGCCGATCTCTGTAGGATTCAATTAAAATGCTTCAAACTTTGCTTTCAGACACTGTGAGACGCCTGCTGGTAACAGGCTCTTGCTGGACTTTGCTACATCTGGAAATTCTGCATTCAAGCCATGCAAGACCTAATATGTTTTCTGAGAAGAATGTTTTGTTTTATTTTATTTCTTAAATCTCCAGAGCACAAGTCAATTAAGACAGAATAGCAAGCTACTAAAACTGAGAGGTCACACTGTAGGGCAACTTACTCCACAGTAGAACAGATAATCATCTTAAGCACTTTTCAAAGCCTCAAAACACACATCTCTGGCTCTCCAAAGATCAATACTAACATGCCCACCCTCGAGCCAAGCTAAGTGTGATTCACTGAAATACCTACAACCGTGTGAAAATGAAAGGAAAACTTTTTTTTAGGCTGGAGGGCTTCATTTAGGGATGCAGCCATCACAGCAGTATGGACAAAGTACAGAAATACTACCTTGTATACACTTCGTTCTCGATAGTAATTAACCTCTTTGGAAGTTGTATGTATTAGTGTTTTTAATAAAAGACTCACAGAGGAACTGAGGTTTCTATTTTTCTTCCCCAAGGTCTGCGTTACTTTTATAGGCTTGGTAGCCAATTTTGCCCTTGATTGTTTATGCATAACTCTCACTGAAATCAATCAACAGACTTTTGCATACATATATGTGGCCAAAGGCAAGAGGAAAGACGTCAGTACCAGATTTTCAGAAATATGGTACTGAGTCCTTTTCTCCTATTGAAGTCATAGGGAATTTTACCATTGTCTTCCAAAAAAGAGCCTAGATAAATCAGCTGTGAATGCTTTGAAAAACCTCACCTCCAATTTGCACATATTACTAGTAGTGTAATCTCAATATCACAACAGGGCAGTGTTTACAGACTAGAAGTTTTGGGCCTGTTGTCCATCCAGCATGCAGCTTCTGCACAAAACTACAGTACTGGTAATGAAAGCCAGCAAGTCCTATGCGCAGAGGAGGGAGGTAAGCCTGTGTTCATACAGATTTTCCAATGTATTTTGACTGACAATCCACTTCATCTTTTAGAGGAATACTAAGTTGCACCATATTCTTCAATATCCTCTCTTATCCTCCAAGGAGGGGTTCTGCGCTAGTCCAGGCGGACACAACCACCTCTGACCTTCCCAAGAGCTGCATATCAGAGTCCAAGGACAAGCATAATTGCTATGCCTTCTTATACCCTAAGCTAATCTCAAAAAAATAAAAATAAAAGAAAGAAAGAAAGAAAGAAACAACCCAGTTTCCCACTTTTCGTTCTGCAGTTCTTGAGTATTTCCTGGAGCACAGCAATCCTGTAACCTCTTAAATCTGCTCTTACTATTTCAAGGTACACAGTTATTAAGAACCACTATTATTGGGGTTGAACACTTGTAATATTCCACCTAAGATATTATCTTCTAACACAACTTTTGGATCTAATGTAACGTGCAGCCTGAGGTCGTTTAAAGAAAATGCCTTTTATTTCTCTCTTTTTTAAACATGCACACACAATTTTCATTAGTTTATAATTCATTATGTTAGCAAAATAAGCTACTTTTTAATTAGACTATAGTTTATCCAAGGCCCTTTAGCTCACTGATGAGAATTGTCTAGGCTGAGTTTATTGTTTACTACAAATGTTAATGCTTTATTGTCTGCCCTGCTTATAGCTCATTCTCTTGTACTGAAAGCTGACCTGGTCTGGACACCAATTCTGCAATTGTTCATTCATCACCTCTTGTTAACCAGTAAATAGCAGTTTGCTGCTCATTGTGATCCAAGCTCCTAAGCCCTTTTGTATCCAGCGACTAATTCCACCATCAGTCCCAGACTGACTAATGAAATGTACTTTCCTTTTGGGTGGTACTGTGTCACAAAGCCTTCCTGAAGTCATAATACATTATATCTTTTTCTTTACCCCTGTCAAGTCTCATTGACCATCTCTCCTTCTCAGAGACGTTAATTGGATATGTGAAGCATGACCTCCCTTTCATTAACCCACGCCGACTTCCTGACCAGTCTGTATCTGTCCGGCTTTTACCCAACTTTATTTTAATTAGTGACTCAAATCTTTCCCAATTCAAAGGTTACATGTGCACATATGCAGTTTTCTCATTTATCCTTTAATCCTTTGCTAGCTGTTAGCGTTACATCACAGTGAATTCCGCTGATAACTGATTAAGACTAGAGGAATTTCTCTTTTTCCAGCACCTACGCACAGACACGCACACTCCCAAAAGGAAACGGAAAAAAAAAAAAAAAAACACCCTTTCTTTAAGCTCTGATAGCAGATATCACCAGTAGAGCTAAAGAAATCTTATTTGTCTCGAATTAGCAGATAATCAATCAGTTTTTTTCAGTGGGTCATCATTATGATCACAAAGTTGGCAGTTAAATTACCTGCCTGGGCAATCTCTCTCCCAAGAACTGAAGGTTTTCAACAGTTCAAATTCTACAGCAAGTCTGCAGTCTGTCAACATGAGAGGGTCAAAGCTTTAGGGATTAAAAAGAAATCTTTAAGAACCAAGTGGATATATTTTGACTAAACCACATGCTTTAAAAGTTTGTTATTACATCAAAGTGCTTCATAAAAATCAAGACAACAGTAAAAAATTTATTGGAAAAGCTAGAATGGAACATGAGGGAAAACAGAAAATCTGCAACCACCAAATACTGTAAAACTACTTTACCAGAAAAAAAAAAGACCAGTTTATCAAAATGAATTTTCATTAAATTTCTGTATACATAAGGGAAGATAAAGTTGAATTTTAAATTGTTCTGCCTGCAACAGAACATTTGAAATAACCTGAGAATATACAGTCAACCACATCTACAACTCCATTTTTCACAGAATCACAGAATGGCTGAGGTTGGAAGGGACCTCTGCGCCATCTGGTCCAACCCACCTGCTCAAGCAGGACCACCTAGAGCAGGATACCCAGGACCATGTCCAGATGGCTTTTGAAGATCTCCAGGGAGGGAGACTCCACAACCTTTCTGGGCAACCTGTACCAGTGCTCTGTAACTCGTACAATAGTTTCCTTCAGAGAAAACTCTGTGTGCTGAAATGTTTTGATATTGAAACATTCTAAGTTTTTAATATTTCAAAATCTTTCCAAAAAATGAAACTTCTGTACTCTAATCAACTTTAGGAACTATTAGCTACAGGAAAAGCTAATAAAAAGCAAAGCCCACCTGCACCAGCTATTCCATGTCTTGTAATGTAAATATCTGGACTAGTATGTTTTTACAGTCCAACTAGAATGTGACTTCTGTACTCATATTAAGGCATTTAAATAACATGGCTTCATTTACTTTCATGTAGTAGAGCTACATGTCTAACTAGCTTCTATATCTTGTACTACTGGAACATATATCTGAAATTTAGCCAACTTCAGTACTGAACTGATCAAATTAGGTATTTAATTTTAAGTGTCTAGCTTCAGCTCCCTACATGCAAGGGTGCCACATACACTATATGCTTGTGCCACACCTAAGAAAACTCTAAATTCTATAATTTCACCAATTTTCTACTCTCCTTTAAAGTCTTGAGACCCAGATGACATTTGCATAAGATTCACTGAGGTCTTTTCCATCCTATATGATCAGTAGCAAAATATGTATAATTCTCGGCTTCTGTGGTCATAGGAGAAACATTGCAAGTACTGACAGTTTTGATCTAAGGCATGAATCAAATCTATCTTTATTCCCAGTGCCAATATCCCATAGATCCAGTATTCCTCCAGCCCAGCTCCAAACTTAGTTTTAAAATGAGCTATATCCAAAAAAAAAAATCACCTTATCCTAACTTACTCATTTGAATCCTGATTATAGTACCTCTGCCCTGTTCTCCACCATCACAACTTATGTGAGGGTTTTAGATCTTCCTGATTTAAAGAAATTCTCAGAACTGGAGTTTTGTGCTTGACTATTTCTATCTAGAAGCAAGACAAAGCCAAAATCTTTCAGTAAATTTTACAACTTCCACTGTTTTCATCACTTTTTACTACTTGAAAGTTTAAAGCTGTGTGGAAGAAGTTATCTTCACAACTACCCAGCAAGACACTTAAAATCATGTTCCTGATTCATTCTCCCTCTCCTCCAAGCCTCCCTGCCAATCTGCCTAGTGAACATTGATTTAAAGAAGTCATTCTGTTTCATAGAAATATCTACATCTTCTGTCGTAAGTTTCCTTTCAGTATTCCCCCACAGGGCCTGCAGTCTCTCTCATCAATCTCTTACTCCTTACACTTTACATTTGTATAACCATTCATTCATATTCACGTCCTGTGTAATTTTCCTTTCATTTTCAATCTCAGATTTCTTGATCATTTCTATACCTTTTTTCTTTTGCCTCCTATACCTTCTCTTTCAGAGCTAACATTTCTGATTTATCCTAAGGGATTTCTTGGAAATGAGATGTTAGCTCTCAGTGGGATTTTCTTGGCAAAACATTTAAAAATAAATAAATTATAGATGTCTTGGCTGCATTTCTCCTGGCCTTGATTTCCTCCTGCATTTCCCTGGTCATCCATATTGATCATTTCTGCAACTTCTTGAATATTTATTTCTTGACTAGATACATATTGTATTTGCTGAGCTCATGGTAATTTGCCTTTGGTACTTGGTACTCATTTCACTTCCCAGTGTGTTTTGCTCAGAGGTATGAACAACTACATTACCGCAGAGATGCATATCAAAGTGTTGGACTACAGAGGCAGAATGACTACAAGTTATCACGCAGCAGCTGAAAGTACTCAGTTTTGTGCCTGGAATGCTGTATTGCCTATGACAACATAGTCGGGGCCAAATTCTCCTACTATTACTCTATTTCATTAAATGGCCGAGTAAATGAAATCGACATTATTCAGGTCAATGCAAAACAGATTATTTCTGATTCCTTGACATGAAACTATGTCAGATCAATTCTCCATTTTTCAATCTGTTGTGGTAATGTCTATTGCAGTAGATAATGTACTTTGCATACTCTCCCCTTCTGAGCTATAAAATTTTACCAACATATACTATGAGTCTTCACCATGTTCACAGTTTTTAAATAATTATTTTCTCTAGGAAAAAAAAAAAAGCCAAAATTTTCCATAATGCACCCAGTCTGACTACTACACATTATTTTCACGTGACATAATTGCATTTTTACTTTGTGAGAAAGCTACTATTTGGCCTTCATCTACTCAAAGAAAGGAAACATCACTGTAACTTCATATTCCTCAATTTTCCCACCTGTAAATTGGGGGTGAAGAACCTCCTCAGCATTTCAGGGCTGGAGCAAGTTATCATTGCAACACAGACAGTGCATTTTACTGTGTTATATACAAATCTGTCTAAGCTAGAAAAAAAAGAGTATCCAGCTCTCTTTTGCACTTAAGTTCACTTCACTTCAAGACATCAACCCAGATTATTAACCAGAGCTCCTCACCTACCCCTCCCCAGCTACAGCACTTGCATCAGGAGGCAGGGAGTACTACAAATCCATACATCCCATCCTGACAGTTGAAAATAAAAGAGAAAATACATGAAAAATTCATCTAGAGCATATATACTGAAGTAGTCTGGGATATCAAAAATACCTCTGCTCTGCATATTGTTTTTTACACTGTTCTTATTAGTTGTGTGATGTGTTAAAATAGAACATTGAATGAACAGAGAGAAGTGTAAAAAGGAAAGTTGGGCATGGGGGGACCGTGTATATGAATGAACATATGGATGAATGAATTATGAGTGGAGAGGTGGACAGAAGAGAATCATGTGAGTTTGTAAAGAATGGAGACAAAATTGACGCTGAAATTACCTTCAATGCTTTGTACAAACACTAAAAGCATGGTACTGGCATTTCAACATTTCCCAGAGAGACACAAAAGCTGTCTGTATTGCACTCCTATTATTTAGGGCCTTTTATTACTTCTCCACTACTTCTGAAAGCCTCCTCTTTGTTCTTGGTTTGACTTCTGACCAACACTGGGGATTTCTTTACGGAGGGAGACGGGCAGTAGAGTGTGCTGTCATGCCCATCATACTCTGAGGCTATCAAGTTCTTGCTGTAAACAGTAGTGAACATATCCACATTTAGTGTCTGATACTGCAAAACGATGAGTACATTGGAGAAGGTGTGACAGATTTTGCAGGGAGATGCAAGGGTTCAGTATCCCTCAAGCTTAGTCTTTTTGCCCTTGACTCACTTTGGCCACCCCTGCTTTTCTCCCAGACTACACAATTATGCCAACAGGAAGGGGTAAGCCAGGAAGCTTCAGGATCAACAGTCTGCAAGTCATGAACAGTTCACTTTAGGATTTAGTTTTGCACTGTTGCATTATTTCAGCAGATACTGGTGAAGCAACCATTGTGGACAGCCAATTACAGAAATAAGAACAACCATTTAAAATATATGAAATAGAATCACTGAACAAATATGTTGGGCTTTGGGGATGTTTTGCTTGGATTTTTTTTTTAAAAAACGTTTGCACTTGCTTTACCCCAGGGCAAGGTTTCTCTCCTCCTTGGAGAAGCAGGCACAGCAGTCGTAACACAGGAGTGATTACTACACATTTTGAGACTTGGGGCTTTCACAAAGTAGTTCAATATTTGGCCTTCAAGTGAATTATGCTGTCAATTTCACATCAGGAATGTTCTGCATGACCACTAGCAAAGGATATAGTTTTAAAAGTCTTTTGAATTGGATAATTTTGAATAATACAATGTGAGTAGTGTAATGTTATTAAGGATTTTCCCATTTAAAGAACACAATAAAGTCAACAAATATATTTACGCTGTGCTGTACTCTATCATCGCCACCTGATTGAAACAAGCACACATTTTCCTAAACTTCAAAGGCTTCATGGTAGAGTTTTCCTTCACTATAGATATCAAATGTTTTCTCAGCAAAAAAAAAAAAAAAATGTTCAGGGATTTTCATCTAAGGAAATCATGGTCCCATAGGAAAGAAGAGCTAAAAACCCTTCCTGGGTTTTTGTTCCTGTTCTCTCTGTTAAAATCAGGAAGGTGAAAGCCAGCAGTATTTTTTTTTTGTTTCTGTTTTACAGTATCAATTTTTTTTTTTTGAATGGTTTTAAAAGGAAACCTTTCAGAGCAAGATTTTCCAGAATTGCTTTTGACAAAACTGACATGTAATAGTAATGGTTGTCATGGCAATCATACCAGTCATCCCAGTGACCAGAGGTAAAGCTAAAAATTCACATTTCAATGCAATTTTAAACTCTTCAAAGCTTAGAAAGCTTAGAAATTTGTTAGTATCAGAGTCATATCTAGGATCAATGTTCACTGTCAGATTCTTGCCCTCTCCATTCACTCCAGATTACAATTTTTTTTTTTTTTTTAGAGTTGCTTATGTCTGTATTTCCGTCCAGAATTTCAATTTGCTGGAGAAGAAAATTTCTGAAATAAGTGTCCCATTCACCCTATCTAAATCATAATTCCCCCGACTTGATGCGACATTAACCAGTCCCTTTCACATTTTCTATACCACTTGGAAACATTAAGTGCACGCAAGAGCTGAGCTCATCAGTGCTAGCCCACTGCAAGCATCAGCGGGAGGCATCTTGGCTCACACAGCCCCTGTCTGAGACGAGTTTTGAATACATGGCATGTAATTGGCAGGGAAAAAAATGAAAGGCAAGAAATGAGGAAGGATTAGCAGAAAGGTTCAAGGGCTCACTCCCTGCTCACACTCACATGCACCATCCTACAACACACATTTTTCTGCAGAAGAACCAATTTTAAACAAGTCCTCGGGCTATTCCGCCCATTCCTAATGCTGTGCAACAGCGCTGGGTGTCTGTCACATGCTGTAACCAGTAGCGTGGAAAATGACATCTGCAAGCCCATGGCGGCGGTCATACCTCACCGCTACCCCGACCGCCCCCTATGCTCCGGCCAGCTGCCAGCCCATCCACAGCCGCCCCCCACCGCAATGCCACACGCTGCCCTGGCACAGGGATGGGGACGGGGCACCAAGCCACCCAGGACAGGCAGCATGTTGGGTCCGGGCAGAGCATCAGTCCCAAGGTGGCTCTCTATGGAGTGATGAGATCAGACAGGGCACCACGAGGCTCCCCCACGCACCTCGTCTGCGTTCTTTTAATTGAACGTGGCACTGACAAGGGACCCGCACTCATGCCACAGTATCTGGTCCGATCAAAACAACCACTTTAAAATAACTGCTCTGGCAGAGGGCTTGCAGCAGAAATGCCGCAGTAGGTCGTGCTCAGCCCTCACACTCTCCACAGCCCTCCCTCCAGATCCACAGGGAAGAAACACAGCAGTGCAAATCTGTTTCACTTTTTTCACTGCATTGAATGATTCTAAGGATGCTTTTTGCAGTATTTTATATTAGTGAGAGGCCCTTTTTTTGTTCTTAAACAGCTTTTTGAAATAAAGCCCAAGAGATTTGCAATTATTTGAATTTTGTGGAAGCATAGAAACCCAGATCCAAGTCCTCCACATTTGTCCATAGCACCACACCCCCACCTAACTCACAGACAAACCTGAACCTACAACTGAGCATAGGTACATCATAAATTTTCCATCCTCTCTGGACTTCCACAGAGTGAGTGCCCTATTTGTTTTTTCCCCCAAATTAGAGACTGGAACAGAGAAACTAACATAAGGGGGAAGGGTCTCTTTTGCAACTTTAAAATAGAATAGAATAGTTCAGTTGGAAGGAACCTTCAAAGATCATCTGATCCAACTGAGATAATATAGTAGATTATCTAGTCCAAACATATACACACACATATATATATATGCACACACATACAGTGTGCAATACATGAGTCCTCTGAGAGGTGACAGCACCTTCACTGCAGGAAGCTTGAAAGGAGCCAGGAGAAGATGCTCCCATGCAGCTGGGAGCTTGATGAGAAAGGAGATGTTCTCTTCCAGAAAAGGGTCCATTCTACCAGAGTACAAGTCAGAAGACTCCCACACCTCCTGCCTCCTTCTCTCTGTGGTGCCAGAGTCTGAAACTATGATTTTAATTTGTTTCCCCTTATCTTTAGTACTGATTTTTTTCCAGCACTTCTGAAGGAGGAAGCTGACCCTGTAAAAGACAGAATCTCAAGCCCTATGGTCACATTCTGAAAGGTACTTCTGATATTGCTTCAAAAAGTTTCTCATGTTAATCAACACAGAAGTATATCTGAAGACTTTTTTTTTTAATGAGTTTCCATCAATAATTTAAGTTTTATTATTATTGCTGTTGTTTACCTTTCCTTGTTCCAATTTCTCTGGATTGCTTTAGGATGTTTTAAGCGCCTCAAGTTATGTTTGCTTAATGTCGAGGTACAAAACAAAATAAACACATCAATTAAAAATATTGCAACTACCAAAATTACACATATTTTATGTATTTAAAAAAAAAGAAAACAAAAACCAAAAAAACAAAACACTAATACTGGAAACTTTCTTTATACCATATTACAGCCTACAATCCATATCCTAGTTCCAGAATACACAATTTTTTAAAAATTATTTTAGGTCACCAAATTCTCAGTACAATAATGTACATGTTCATTTTCCTAGCCCAAAATAGAACAAGGTATGCTCCCCAGAACTGACAGATTTCATTCAGGCAGAATGACCAATAAAGCAGGCCTCCTTTTTAGGTAGTTATGCTCAATTTACAAACACAAAACTTGACTCTGGTCCAAGGTAACAAACAGCAAAGACTTTGAATCAACAGATGTACATATTTTGGTGGACTAGATGTGAGTTGCATCACCTTGCAGGAGAGAGTATATGAAGTGATTATATTCTCGAACAGTACTTCACAGATACAGTGTTTTGCTAAAGTTAATAGTTTACACTGTGTGAAAGCAGAAAAGACAAAACTATTTTTCTTTGTGCAGTTCCTGACCAACTGATGTGCATTAAGACCAATGCATGCTCACAAAAGACAGAACAGAAGAAAATCTCTTCTGGATTCAGGTTTGACACCAGGAGCACATCAGCTGGGTGTTGGGTCTCATCTGTGAGCAGGCTTAACAGATACAAAAGAGAGGCAGCGTGGAAGTGTCTTGTGGGTGCTGCATGGGAACGGAAACAAGAGTTGAAGCTATGAAAACATTTTTCACTGAACCTTGTTAAAACATACGGGTGGGCCTAGCTCCCCAGTCCTTGAGATGTGGGACTCAGACCTGGGGCTTCTGCAGGCAGGTCTGCATGAACAGCTGAGGGAGGTGGGTGCACATGCTTATGCCTCAGTTTCCCTATCTCTAAGGTAAAGACCATCAAAGCTCTAAAAGGATTATACAGGGGCGGTTGCTTTGCTTATTTGTTTGACTGTCCATGACTCCCACACAGATTGTAATTCATGCTTTTGCACTGAAGTTTTACACCTCCTTTTGCACAGTTGCCTACTACACTGGAGGTTTAACAGGAGACTCCTTGAGGAGAAATCCTGTGGCAACCCCTTTCCACTCCCTCTCCAATGGGAGCACTGCACTTTTGCTCAACCCTAATTTTACTCAGTCTTCATCAGAACACCCTGTAGTGATCATAGAAGATACTACTGAGTTGAAGCCTAAAAGAAAAAAAAAAATAGAAAATCTAGAATAGAAGGCATTTTAAAGAGATTAAAAACTGTCAGCTAGTTTAGGGAAATAGGAAGATATATGGATATGGTCATTACCTTGCCTTTCTTTCATATTATTTTTTTCCTAGGCTTTGTTATTGGCATCTGGTCAGCCCTTATGACACAGCCCAATTAAAATTACATATTATCATAGGTATCGTTTCTCTAGTGCTAATGTTCCCACTGGACAAGAGATTCTTCTGATAGTACTTTGATGTCCACTATTCAGTGCTTTAATTTCCTGACAGATTTATCATGTGTAATTTGCCATCAGAGGTTTTCAATCTCACAATAATAAAAGGCATGGAGCTTGATGCTTTCCGTGGCATTTAATGTATAGACTTTTTTTTTCCAACTTATATTGAAACTGCAGATTCCTCTAGTGGGTGCATGTCAAGAAAGGAGCTCATCTTTGCATTCGGTCATGTTCAGAAGATGTTATGGGTCTGTTTAACTGCACAAATCTAAGAAAATATTTAATTATTGTTTCAGTGCCAGAAATCCAGCTTGTGTCTAGTCCCCATTGTGCTGCAACAGCAAACTGAAAGAAAACACTAGTCTTTAAAGCTTGGAGCTCAAAAAGAGATACGCAGATGTCATACAAGTAACATTTCCCCCTCTTTACAGTGTGAGAACAGAAGCAGGCAGAGATTAATAGATGTATAAAGGCATGCTGGAAGTTTGTGGGAGAGCCAGAAACTTATGACCAAAGTACAGTTCAGTACTTTCACCAGAAAGCTTATTTGTCCTTTCATAAATGTCAGATAGTGTTAGAAAAAGCAGGTGACTTGCAAGGTACTTTTATTTCCTCCTGACAATCATCTACAGCCCAAATGCAGAATTCTATCCCAGGGAACATTTTAGACAATTTAAAGAATTTCCACTTTTCAGAATTTCTTCAGAACAATTACCTGAAGCTGATTTTTTGTTTTTTTTATCCTGGAGTTCTAACAGCGGGGAGCATTACTGCTTCTCTTTTAACTGAGAAGGATCCTTAACATGCAGGATAATGCACGTTTTGAAACTAGACAGAGGCAAAAGACAATAATGAATTGGAATGAATGACTATGTGTTGCTGGGACAGTGATTCACAAAAGAAGATGATGAAAGTTGGTGACTGCTGTTCTGGGCATTGTTCTTCTCCCAGCACGTTTAAGTTTAATTTAAAGGCTCTTTAGCAGGAATTTTCTAAACTCACACAAGCTATGTGCATTCCAAGAGGATCTTCTGTCACAGCTTCTGAGCTGTAAGTCTCACCTGAAGCAAAAAGGCAGTATACCTGAGATCAGTTCCCAAAGAACTGAAGCTGCATTTTTCTTGTCTACACACATGCGCACATGCCTGTGCATAACTTTACATTAATGGCAAGAAAAAACTGCATAATGTGTATTTTCTAAATTTAGGAATTTAATCTAAAGATGTCAGGTCACAGAATCACAGAATGGGCAGGGTTGGAAGGGACCTCTGAAGACCATCTAGTCCAACCCCCCCTGCCGAGCAGGATCACCTATAGCACGTTGCGCAGGATGGCATCCAGGCAGGCTTTGAGCATCTCTAGAGAAGGAGACTCCACAACCTGTCTGGGCAACCTGTTCCAGTGCTCTGTCACCATGATAGCTAGACATTTCATTGACCACTAAAGATTATATAGCCTGATTTGTGAAATACGTTTGTTCTACATCACTCCCCCTTCTACTATTTAAGAAGCAATTTTAAACTTCAGTGTCCACGACTATGTGCAGCTTGCATATTCCTGTAACATGCACTACTAAACCTTGAGTAATTTTCTGTTTCCGGGAAATGGATATAAAAGTTACATACATCTGGCTGAACAAACCAAACACCTTCAGTTTCCCTTTTTGAGGAGTATTTTCTCATTTGACCAGCTAAAGCGTTATCCGCTTGTACAAGACACGTATACATACACAGCTACGTGTGACCCAGAGGAGATGCCTACAAGCATTCACATCCCCTCTGTCCATCTGCGTTTAGTATTTGTATTGGTCAACCAGATACTGAACTGAATCTGCCACCTCGTTTCACATCAGATATCAAACATTACCAGCTTTCAACTGCTACTGAATTCTGTTTGAAATCAGAGAGTAAAGAATACATAAGCCCTTTACCAAACTTCTCATACAGGCTTCACCTCTCTACTTCTCAGCTTACCCTGATCTCATCTACAGACACACAAGTGATCTACATGCCTAGCAAAGCCCCAAAGAACCACGTTTGCTCTCTTTCTTATGTAAAGAATATTGCAAGCCAGGTGAAAAACAATTTTAAGTAGCACTTCTACTGATTTTCCATTATAATTTTATGATGTTTATAAATTTATAATTCCGTACACAAGCTTATTAAGGTTGAAGGCCCGTAGGAGTTTCTTTTTATGAGCAATAATTTTTTTTTTTCCACAAGCCCTGACTGGAATGGTTATGAAGGATCCCAAGACATTTAATTTCTACATGGCAGCAGCTGAGGCTGTCAACAACCTGGCTTTGGATAGCATTCTAATGACAAAAAACATACTTCTGTGGGCACCCGTAGCTGGGTACTGAAACAAAAATCCTGTTGATGAATCCATGGATTTCCTTCTTTCAGCTCTGTGAGCTCAAGGTCTGATTTTTCTTTCCTATATATCAGCTGTGCACCTTATTTACACCAGGATACAAGAGTTCAAAGTTAGGCAATCCTCATGCAACAGTTACTACTCCTTACTGTTTACATATCCTGGACACAACATTCCCTATTTGGCTATATGCTGTCTAATCTTCTAAGTCAGCTCAAAAACACAACTTCAGCCTCTTCACATGGTACTTGGGGTTTAAATCTGCCTGTACCAGCAACTATCCTTGTATCCACTCTCCGCCCACATGACTGCGCAGAGCCTGAAGCCCACTTGCCCACACACTAGCACCCTGCTTCTAGATCTCCAAAACTCACTGGGGTCACTCTCTCTGATAGAAAACAAAACAAACTGAAAAAATGGGCAAGTACCTGTGAGTCACTGCAGCCACAGCTGACACATGGGACAAGTGGTTTAAAGCAGCAGAGGTGCAGGTACTCATCAGCTGTCTGCAATTCATTTTCTCACAGCAGAGAGCAAAAGCCAAGTAGGCATCTGACAAGGTATATAGGAATGACAGATTCAGAGAAAAGGAGGTTTACCAGAGGATTAAGTGTATAAAATATATACAGCAGAGAGGTAAAGACCACCATGAGAAGGCATGGCACTTCTTACACTGAGAAGTGAGTCAACAAGAAGAGGGATTTCCAGACCTCCCAGAAGATGCTGGAGATACAAGTCAAAGGGCAGAAGGCTGTAATCCAAGTTGAGAAGTGTTTTCAACAAAAAAACCCTAGTGGTCAAGAGACCTGCAAGACCTGTGGCAGAACCCAAAGTGAGGATGGGGGAGGGAGGAAAGTTGAAGAAAAAGGGGCATAAATGTTTAAAAACAAAGAAACAAATTTGAAGAAGCTAACTTTGAAATTATCATTTCTTTTCATTCCCATTATTAACTCTTTCCAAAGCTCATACATCTAGATACTTTGATCTTCTCTGCTGTATTTCTGTCATGGTTTTGGCTGGGATAGAGTTAATTTTCTTCATAGAGGCTTACACAATGCTGTGTTTTGGATTTTTGATGAAAATAGTGGTGATGGTTTTGGTTGTTGCAGAGCAGTGTCTACATAGAGCCAAGGCCTTTTTTGCTTCTTGTGCTGCCCTGTCAGCGAGGAGGCTGGGGGGGCACAAGGAGCTGGGAGGGGACACAGCCAGGGCAGGTGATCCAGACTGACCAAAGAGATATTCCATACCATACGACATCATGCTCAGCCATAAAAGCTGGTGTAAAGAAAGGTGGGGGGGGCGGCATTCGTAGCGATGGCGTTTGTCTTCCCAAGAAACCGCTATGCTTGATGAGCCCTGCTTTCCTGGCAGAGGCTGAACATCTGCCTGCCCATGGGAAGTAGCGAAAGAATTCCTTGTTTTGCTTTGCTTTGCTTGCGCTTACGGCTTTTGCTTTACCTAGTAAACTGCCTTTATCTCAATCTCAACCCATGAGTTCTCACACTTCTCCCTTTCTGATTCTCTCCCTGTCCTACCTGGGGAGAGTGAGTGAGCAGCTGTGTGGCATTTAGCTGCCTGCTGGGGCTAAACCACAACAATTTCCAAGCACTTACATTTAGATCATCTTCTACAGCTTGCTCCTTCTAGCCAGCTGGAAGGAAATGAAAGCTGAATAACAACATACCTTGCCTAGTTTATTGCCTTCATTTGATTTGTTCTCTCCCTTTGTCTCTCCTTCATCCCTTTTGTATATTAACGTATGCTTTCCTCCCTGTCCCCCCATGCCTTCTATATTAGGAATTAGAAATAAAGTAGCAACTATTTCTTTGCTTTTTTCGATAGCCAGAGCCTGCCTCCTAATTTTTGCTCACTCCACGCCCTTCTTTTTCTTTCTTTGCAGTCTGCAATACAAACATACACAACCTTCTCTGTTGCCTGCATATTACTGTCACTCCACCACCACGGCCACCATCTCATCTCCATCCAACTCTCCTCCCTGTGTGAATTCATACACACTTCCCTTGAAGAGCCTTATCCTCAGAGTGAGCCACTCCTTTGCTCTGGACTCCTGGCCTGAGCATCACCTCTGCTTGTCCTGAAGTTACGTGGCACAGACAAGGTGGACTGAGAGAGGAAAGAGTAGCTGAAAACTCATCAGCCTCCTGATGGTTGCTTGATCCTAGCTTCTGCCCTTTCACACATGGAATAAATGGGCTCAATAATGGTGGTTCATCCACCAATAGTAACTGAGAGGTTTTTATTTTCAGAAAGCAAGAATTTGCATACATATGACTTTCCTCAGAGGAAAAGATCGATTTCTTTTTATTCAGAAGTAGGAAGAGAAGAAAAACACAACCTAGACTCCTTCACATCATTATGAATTCCGATAAGCTCCAGTGAGCTTCAGATAACTTGGAGAAGTTACTCCAAATAGAGCATGATCCCATTAGGTGTCCAAAAATCTCATTTTCATTAATTGTGCATTGCAAGGACTTCATTATAGGTTAGGTGCACTGAAGAAAACTGCACATGCATTGAGACACAAGGATTGAACATGCAGGATGACAATAGCTGACACGATTAACATTCAAGAGCTGACTTGTGAAACATGGGAGCAAAAAGAGGCAACAAAAGAAACAACACAACCCTCTCTTGACAACTTCCTGACAGACTTCTCCCGTTGCAGACAGAGTCATTTATAGAAAAATTATGTACTAATTAGCATTTCACTTTCTTCAGCATTGTCAGAAATTTAAATATACCCAATATCTACATAAGAGTGAGAAACAGCTAATTCCTCTATTATGAGTAATTTTCCAGAGGATCACAAAAGTAATTTATTGAGACCTACTGTGAAAAATATATGGTGGTGGTGACAGCTAGTTGCTTTCCCACCTTCTCCATCTACACGCAAAGTATGTGGTCAATTTTCCTTCTCCTTGCAGCTCGGCGTTGCACATAATTCTAATGGCATTCACATCAGTCATGTAAGAAAAATTGGTGTAATCAAGGCCAGCTAGCTAGACCTCCTGCAAGATTTCCCCAGTACTGCACCCAGTTCCTCCAAATGAGACAGCCGCTCTCGCTCCCTTTGCAGCGTGGTGGAGCTGACCAGTTCAGCCTAACACAGCGAGACAGACCTGGCGCCCGTGCCTAATTCCTGGTGGGAATTACAGGCAAGGAAAAGACTTCATATGAATGAAGTTGGCTTGAACAGACTCTTTTCCTCCTTCCCAGCATAAGGTTTTAGACCGTCCAAAGTTCTGGCTGCTTAAATGTCACATTGTTAATTTCCTCTTTTGCAAACTTGGAAGTCAAAATAGGTAGCAGGACAGAAAAGAAATATGAGGCCATAACCACACTGTCCTTGCTCTACTACTACATGTAGTTATATTTTCTTCTGTCCAGGTCATTTATAAAACTGCTTCTGGGAGTGGGAGAGAAAATTCCCTGCTGCCTGTGGAAAGCATTTACTAAAATCCAGCCCGAGTGCCAGAAAAAAAAAGGGGGGGGGGTG
>VXAL01001209.1:44613-55509 GCA_013399475.1 Chauna torquata | reverse complement strand
TGGCCAGTGGCGGGTCCCTTTTGGAGCCGGCTGGAGCTGGCTCTTATCTGACACGGGGCAGCTTCTGGAATCTTCTCACAGAAGGCACCTCGGTGGCCCCCCCTGCTACCAAACCTTTACCATGTAAACCCAATACACTGAGAAATCCCAGAAAGCCAAAACAGACCTCAGGACCATGTCCCAGCAGCAGAAATCCTACCCTGAGTCAGGTTAGGATGTGGAAGTACACATTACCTCTCCTTAGCCATCAATGCATGTTCAAAAATAAGCAGAGCTGACTGAAGACCATGACTAGAGTCTAGGCAATATTCATTCTCCTACGATGGCTCTTATAAAGTGGCTCCAAGCAGTGGCAATTACTTTGTGTACACCTTGCACAGGGATCTGTCAAGGATTTGCCTTATGCTCATGTATGGATTGCTCTGCATTAACATCTCATCAGTTTGCACGTCACACCACCACCAACAAAACAAAACAAAATAAAACAAAAAAAAATGGAAAAACAAGGCAGTCCTATGCTTTCAGACTCCATAGGGGATAGGAATTGTCTGAGTGCAGAAAAGAAAGCTGCTGACATCATTTAGGAAATTAAGAGTTCTGAATATGTTTCTCAAACTGCTTTTAAGCGTCCTTAATGTCCAAGAAAGTCAATATAGGCTGGCCAGAGAGAAAAGAAAACAAGCAAGCAAACCCCTGGAGAGTATAATAGAAAAGAATTGGTCAAAAAAAAAAAAAAAAGAACAGCAAGAAAAGAACAGCGAGGAAGAAAACAAAAGGTGTACGTTCCAACGTACACTGTACACAAAGGTGAACAACCAGAGGGAAGCCAGACACAGCATACTGCAACTGGACACAGAGCAGGGTAAGAAAAGGAGCAAAGCACATTTAGGTAGAAAGGTGCACGAAAAGAGAAGTTGCTCTGACTAGGGAACTGATTGAAATGCCACATGTCAACAGAGCTTCAACACGCTTGCACTGAACGCTACCTGGCACAGAAGATATAGTGTACACGATATAAATCAGTCTAGTGAAGGGAACAGTGAAGTGGGTCACACGCTTATTCTGAACTGAACAGAGCCACTGTGTAAGAGATGTGCTCCAAAAAGAAACACAAGACTAATAATAAGTATGTGTATTATGATAAGAAGCATGATGCTGATCAGCTCTTTAGCAGCAATGTGTAGAAACGCACGCCTTTTTTCTTTAAGGAAGGTAACTAGCACAAACTGTTCTATTCCATTAGGTATTGCGCACTATCAGTATGAGATTTAGCACACAAGATAGCACTATAGAAGGTAAAAACACAAGCTAAATTGTGCATTTTAAACTAAAAATGAAAAGTCCTATGTCCTGATCTGCTTGGTCTCATGTACTAAATAGGAAGACAACCCTACTTCTTATTCCCTGTTAAATGCTTTCTAGAATGAAATATCACAATGCAGCTAGATATTCTAGGTTAGACCCTCAGCTGGCATAAATAACTGCAGCCTTGCTGAAACCTGCAACTTTTAATACAATTTCCGTCCCCTCCCCCTGCCCCCCCCTCCTTTGGAAGGAATTGCAGTTTGCGTGTTTGGCAACTCATCCAAGACTTCCCAGTTAACTGGGCCTAGTGACATGCTTTCTTTTCCTCTTAGCATGCCAAGTATCCTGCTTTACAGACAATTAAGTACTTCATCTACATCTGACTCCGAGCCTGGTCAGCCTCATATATTAAAACCATTCTTATAACTCCCCCCCCAACACATCAAGTAATGACAATGTTATAAAATAGTGGCTGCTTTGAAGGTGACAAAGCAAACAGAACTGACTCATCCATACACTTATTTTTCCGTTCAATATGATTAACTTGCTGTTTGAGTTAAACTTCTTTATCTTTTTCCAAAGTATTGCAGTGACAAGGATTATCATTACTGAGACTCTCCAGAAATGATTAAGTATTTATTACTGCTCCCTAAACCCAAATCAACTCTTCCACCACATCTCCATCCCACACACATATGCATGTCTGCTAGCATTCTTACTGGACAGAGGCTATGGTATGTCCTCACATTATAACAATCACATTATGACTTACAGCTATTCAGCAAAAGCAGCACTCAAAGACATAATGGCTTTAAAGCATCAACAAAATATGAGAAAAAAAAAGACACAAATCATTTTCCAATAAGCAGCTGATGGTAAATTCTGTGAGACTAATAAAATCTTTGTTTCTCTCCAATCAGTTAATTTTGGACAGGGTTGGATTGCTTTTTTGTTGTTGTTGCTTTTTGTTGTTTTGTTTTGTTTTTCCCCCCTTTTTGCTCCACAGTGGTTCATAGGCCCAGTTAGGAAAAAAAAAAAAAAAAAAAATTAGCCACAACCATGGGATAGAAGATTCTTTTTACACAAAGCTTCTAAGTTGGTTTATATTTGCATTGCAAATACTGACGGCCCTAAAGAAAATGAATGGGAAAAAAATAAGCAGAATGTTTCTCCATGAGCAGCAGCAATTCATTACCAAGCAATTAGCTTAGTAATAGGTTCCCATTTCTCAGTTTGGGATATTTCCCAATATTTGTAATATAATTATGATAAAAATTGAAGGCATAGTACTGTACTCAACGGCTAACGGTCCACAAACAATTTGTCTTCTCATGACAGATAGGAGAGACTCTAATTACACTGAACATTTCAAGGAAAGATTGAATGTTTGCCAGACAACTCTCCATTGATTGCCTTTAAAGCATAGTACTGGACTGCTGAAGGGAAAATACAGATTCTTGGCTCCAGGTAATTAACTTTCATGTTGTTCTCTTCTTAAACCCTAATGAAGCCCCCTTGAAGTCTTCATTACCAAGGGGTATTTGTTAATAAAAAAGCAGACAGACAGCCAAAGGTCCTATTTCCCCCTTCTTCTCTATAATTCCCTCTACTATACATTTCTCAGGACTCAGTAATGTCTTTGAAGTGAGTAATGATGACCTGAAAAGTGCAAAGGGTGAGGGATACCTAATGAGACAGGACAAAGCAGGAACGAGGAAAAAGATGGGACAGAAGAGAGACTCAAAAGGAGAGAGTGACGGTGTTTGACAGAGAGACAAGCAGGAGTAAAGCGAAGGCAGAACTGTATCAGTATTTTGTGAAATGGCATTATCATGAAGTTAAACTGGTGAAGGAAAAAGAACAAAATCTTTAGAAATGCAGTAACCTGGCAGCTGAATCTCAGGGAGATATGACATTTCTCAGAGACAGTAAATAAATTAAGTCTAGATTTCATAAGGTAAGCAGTAGATTCCCAATTGACACCAGTGACAAAGCTTCCAGGATGCATCTGCTCAGATATTTAAAGTGCTTAGTGTATCTGGCAGGGATCACCACAACAAAGACGCCAGTCCAACTACAGCAAATCCTCTTGCTCCAGCCACAAATAAATACTGTGGCTGAGGTATACCAGCCACCTAAGGGAACATGATCCCTTCTGTTGGCTTCACTGATGAGAAAGTCTTTGGACTGCAGTGACAGGGCTGCAGTATTTCAACATATCCTAGAGCTATCCAACAAAGCACCAGACTGCTTTCCTACAAGGTTCCTGTGAAGTCACATAATTCTGATCTCTTAATTCCCGAGACAAACATACAAGCATTTGCTTCAGAAATGTCTACAATATTACAGTTGGAGAATTTGTTGACCAGTACCTAGGTGCAGGAGGAGGGTCAAGATGTGAGGTCTGTTTCCTCTTTCATTGTCCATTTGGCTGAATCCAAGCCAGGAGCCACTAGCAGAAAGGAACAAATGTTTCTGTGATTTCATTTTCATCTATTTTGTATGTTAATAAGTCTGTTTAAGATATTAATCCACATCCATTTCTTGTGTCCAAAATTTACATCAAAAACAGCAGCTAATCTCTATCCCTTCTTCTTGCATTGGCTAGAGAGTTTGGCATACGAAGAACTTCACTACCATTTTTTTAGACAGCCTGTGCCTGTGTAAAAGAATTTCCTGGAGTTTCCAAGTTTGCATGGTGAGTTTCTGCTGGCCTCCTGCCACCCCATGCCCCCATCACAGTTTTGGAGGGGCAGCTGTCACATTATAATCTGAACAGTAAATCTTAAATAGCACATATGAAAGCATGTCTTGGCAATTTATAAAAGGATTCAGACAGAAAAACCTCCCTAATCCTAATGCTGAAATGACCTTTCTGGGACACTAAAAATCTGAAGAGATGAGAATTGTTCAATAAAATTTCCATTTTCCAAACCAGTAAGCATTGCTACCAAAAGATTTTTGTGTTGTTGTTTTGGTTTTTTTGTTTGTTTGTTTGTTTTGGAGGGGAGGAGTAGTAAAATTGTACTTTTGATGGTCCAAAAATGGTTCCTACTTGAGTGATTTATTCAGCTTTCAGGAGAGCATCTGAATTCTACGTGGCTGAGCATCTTAGATTTCCTGAGGTTCCATGCCCTATTAAGATATACCAAAGAATGCAGTTACTGATTTCCTTTGTTAAGCTTATGTTTATGCTTATGGTTTCTATAGCTTGCTGTACTAGATATGTCTCTCTAAAGCTGGGATTTATCTTTCTAGTTTCAGGATTTTTTTCCAGTCCAGGCTGTAGCTGTCTTTAATCAGTAGCTG
Source organism: Chauna torquata (assembly GCA_013399475.1). NCBI lineage: Eukaryota > Metazoa > Chordata > Aves > Anseriformes > Anhimidae > Chauna > Chauna torquata. The sequence continues at coordinate 50,895 of VXAL01001209.1, read as the reverse complement.
CAAGAGATATTCATTTACAGGAAAGTTTTTTTTTGGAGCACGGTGGAGACTAGTATAATCTCCTTCTTTTAAAAATATCTATTAAAAATACAGGCAGACTATTGTATTAAACAGATCAGAAACAGAGTAGAAGCTAAGGCTGCTTGAAAGATAACTGAAAAGTGATAACAGTAGCATAAGGAAATCCAAACAATTAAAGGTGGCATCCATATCCAAAATGCTTCCACTGGAGTGTCAAACATGAGCAAACATGCTATCAAAGCAGGCACGGAGCTCACACTTAGATTTTTCAGTTCAGGACTATTTGTAAAAGGTGATACAAATTATGAATTATCACAGAACTAGTCTTCATATCCAAAGCCTGTTATTACTTTGCACTACTTCGTTTGGCAGAGGAAATTGAGTTCCTTTCAGAACTGCCTAACCAACAGTGATAAGTCAAAGTATCCTTTCCAGATCTTTGATATTATAGATAGTAGAGAAGCAACAGTTCTTCTGATTGTAGAGGAGAAAAAGCTGACCTACAGTGCAAAACGTTGTAGTGTTTTGTAGTTCCCTGTTAAGTTGAACAGGAAACAACCACTGATTAAAGAACAAACAAAACATTTCAGATCACTGTGAAACTACATTTCTTGAAGTTTTCACTTTGAGAAAAATGCAGTAAATTTTACATTTACACTGACACTGCAACCAAAGAAGATACATTATTCACCTGTCTCTAGCTCCAACATAATACTATAGCTTTCATAGTAATGTTAAGGATTAAGGAGGCAAAAGGAAGCCAAGTATACGATTGCTTATGCCTCATGGCAACACAACAGTTTATATGTTTGATTGTTTTCTTTCCCCTAATATTTTACAACAAAGACACAAGACAGTGTCACTGGCAGCTAATGAAAAATCCTCTCTAGCAGCACAGGCACTTGCAGAGAGGCAGAAGCCCTTGCACTCCTGCACTCAAAGTCCCAAGTCTTAATACCATGCTTCAGGTGTGAAAATGACCTAGCTTCACATACATCCTGGTGAGGCACATCAGCAAGATGATACAAGTTGATAGGAGATGCATTATCCTCATAATCACACTTCCCAGTGGATGCATCTATGCCACAACTCACTGGGGTAGAGACAGTGACAAGCAAATGTTCAATCCTGGGTGTGGAATGGAAAGTGCTTTCATCAGGTTGTTTGTAGATGGTTTGTGCCTTTCCTCAGGAACATACTTTCATGAGCTATCTGTATTTCAGTCCTGGGGATAATGGGAATGGAAAACACCAATCAATTTGCTATATTCCATTCTCCTCTATTCAGGTTCTTATATCCATGCTCATCACTGCAAAACTCGAGAGCTTTCCAGCAGTGTATGAAGTGACATGACTAACATCTGTCACATGTTGGTGCCCTCATCCCCTCCCCAGGGGCAGAACCATGTGCAGTGGAGTGTTTTGTTTTATTAGACACAGACTGCTATGCATTTTGTTAGGAGAGATAATGTCAAACACACGCACTTTTCACCTAGCGCAGAAGGTGCTTTGGTTTGTGTTGGTCCTAGTTCCTGAAGGATTTCAATCCACTAACCTAAGCCAGGCTCAAGAAAGCTTTGTCTTTACGTAGTTTCTTGTCTTCCTAGTGTGACTGTGGTCACAATAGCCACCTACAGCTCTATCATCAAATCCTTACTTCTCTTGTAGTAAAGGGACATAGGATCTCTCGTGTTATATTACCGTAGGAAAACATGGAGGGAAACTGGCATGAGCGAAGAACTGGGATGAGAAAGGATCGTGGTCTTACTACTAACTTCAGCATTTGGCTAAGCTCAGGAAAAACAAACAGGCCTTACCCTCCTAATGGATTGAGCCACCTTGTGTCTCCACTGCATTCATGATCCCTCCATACAGGACCATGTACCTGAAACAAATTCTACCTGAAGAGTATAATAGAAAAAGCAGTAAAAAAAAAAACAACCAGCAGGGAAGTGATTTTCACTTCCATCTTTCCTTACAATAAAAAGAAAAAAAGAAAAAAATTAGGCTAGGCATTTCCACAGGGCTATTCCGTTCTTCCTTTATGCTTACTCAAAACAGAGGCCAAGTATATTAAGACCAGCATGTATTCATGTTCTGCATGTCTCTGCTTCTTCCTTCATTTGCTGTTGCCTCCAGTCACAAACCGTGACATTTAATGACATTTCATTTCCTAACAGAAACACTGACTTGTAACTTTGCTCCCTAAAAAGAGCAACCCATCAAACTTTCTTTTTTAAAAAAATAAGTTTTTGCAGGACTTGATCCTAAGACACTTCATTACAAAACAAGGGCAAAATCCAGCCTTTTCCTAAGGGTCTATTATCAACACACACACACACACACACACACACACACACACACACAAAGAGGTGAGATTTAAAAACAAAGACAAGCGAAACTGACCCATTTTTAGATGTTAAAATAAAGCACCAGCACCCTCTATCAGGATATTTCGAGCACTGGCAACAGAACAGTGATTTATCCTGAGCAGAAAATATGCCTGTAGTAGATAGTTAGTACATACTGCAATTGTTGTAAGTCTGCTTTAATTAAAAGTGCTATTTCTGCTTTAAATTTGACATGAGCCACTAGCATCCAGAGCTCTGCTTTACACAGATATTTTTGAGAGCTGTAGAGCAAATTTTTGTGCAGTATCACTCAGATAAAGGCATGCAATAAGAGAAGTGATAATGAAGACAGCAGCTGTTACTAAATTACAAAAACAAGACAGATCTGTTGGCAAACAGCAACAATCTGGGAAACTTTTCTGCAAGTTCAACACTTCTGCAAATAGTCTGTATTTAGGTTCCCTCAATGGAGCGAGGTGGCACCAGCAAAGTTGTTTCACAGGAGAGTTACGGCCTTGCTAACACAACGTGCTGCTGCTCAGGTTGATCCTCTTCACAGGGGAGGTAAGTAACATTCATCCTGGCATTCCATGCAATGCCTTTGTGATGGAAGGGATTGCAACACAAAGAAGCATTCCAGAAAGAAAACCTAGATGTCCAGCACCCTTCCTTTCCTAAATAATAGGTGCCACACAGTCAGCAGTAGAACACACTTTTATATTGTTCCTCTCCAAAAACCTTAACTACTGGTGGAACAAAACTTCTTCAGTACCAAGTGGCATAGTTTTTCCACCAGCTCCTTTCTTCTAAACCACTAAATAACTGTCAGAGTGGCAGCTTCCATTCAGTACAGACTCGTGCCAGGTTTCATGTGGAAGTCTCCTTCCACATGAAAGAAAGGAAAGAGGTTTCATAGCCATTCTTCCAGGTTGTGGCAATTACTTTGATGGCACGGGCTTCCTTGGAGCATTGGTGGTTTAAACAACTGGATGGTTCCCTGAGTATTCCAGTCCACTCTGGTTATGTGGTGCATGCATTTTGTCTTTCACAATGACCTCATAGAGTCAGGGAATTTCTATATGAAAACTAATCAACTCATGCATTTGCCAATGCACTATATGAAAGGGCATACTGGAGCACACCTTCTTATCTAGGAGGAATACCAGCCACTGCCGGGCTTTTCTTCCATGTGCAAGCATACAACAAGAATTTTGAAAACCATTTTATCTGCCTCTTCCCCCCTCCAAGGCTCCCCAGTAGGTGGCCAAGTATATCCTTCTCTCCTAAAAGGAAGCCTCAAGAGCTGCATATTTTTCTTTCACTGTTATCATCATTAAACTGGCATTGCTCAAAACTCTGCTTGATGTCATGCAAGTTCAAGAACCTGCACTAAAGAAAACTGCAGTTGTATCTTCTATGAAGCAGTGGGAGAAAGGTTACCAGGGCTACTGAAAGGGAGAGTGTTGCAGCATGCTTTGAGAAGGCCAGGGGAAACAACCCAAAACATTTCATTACTGTTGTATCTGCTCTCAGTTGAGACCCAGTAAACACAACATAGAGGAGATATGGAGATATGTCATGCATGGTTTTAGTATGCAGATTGATATAGGTTGCAAAGTCCATGAAAGATACATTCCACGCTGAAGCACGCAAATTGGAGTTTTGCCCCACACTTAAAGCTTTACTTCCTACTTAAGCAGTTTCTAGTTGAAAAGAGGGCAAAATTAGCACATCTGCACAGAAGAACCAATCTCTTTGGAGAAAAATGAACAATGAATTTTGGAAGAAATGTTCCTACATATCTGAAAACATTTCAGATGGGAGACTGCTCTAACAGCTAACAATCACCTATGCATGATCCTTGCCTTTTTGCAGTAGTTTTGGAAGGTTTTGATAGGCAAGATAGTACCACATGGCATCAAATTGCTTTGCCTCCGTTGCTTTGTGGTAGCTTTCCAAATGCATGTTATTGCCCTGTGGTACCTTGTGTTAAAGAGATCTTAGCCCTTTCTCATCAAGGGAGCTCAAAACTGCTATGGCACCCTAAACAATACAAACACAGGTACAGTTTCTGCCAAGCACGTAACACTTTTCTTGAAAAATCTTTAGGCTCTGAGCCTATTTGCCAAAGCAACTCAAATCTTCTAATGCTAATGCATACACTGAGCATCAAAAGAGAAGGCAATGTATGGTGCTGTAGTAACGGCACTAATTTCAGAGGGACAACGACCTATCTTGTAACAATAGGGTCATTCGTAAGACTTACTGGACTCTTCTGCATAAAACCACACCAAAGTAAGAAAAAAAATAAACCAGAATGGGCCACAAATTCAGATGACAGTCATATCGGTGAAGATATATACACAACTTTAACACATCTTGTCACTGAGATTACAAATGGCAGATACTCAAAGGCAGAGAGAGACATTGCATGTTACAGTGTATAGCACAATTAAACTCTTCCATCATAAACAAAAAAGGATCATTACTGAGAAAAGTTGTTCAGTTTTATGTTAGATTTTATATCAAATGGCACTTCTTGCACAAGAAAGTTGTTTCAGAAATAATCTTTAGAAAAAACAGTTGTGTAACAGAGAAGTGGGAATAAATAAGGAAAGATAAACACAGCAGGTATAAAAGATGTAGAAGGGAAAAAAATAAAGACAAAACTTCTTTAGCTTTTCTCAGGGTGGCAAGAGGACAACACTGGTCGGGGAGAAAAGGATCAATCAACACTTGCATAATGTTTCATTTCTTCAATTATTAGCTAAAATGCTTTTTTTTAAAAAAAATACGTGGCAACATGGCAAAATATATTCAGTATAAAAATACTTAACTGGGCTCTAATAACATAGAAATGATATCTAGTCTTTTATTAGAGGAAGAGATAAGAGATACACTCATCTTCTTCCACGTTAACCTCCCATAGCAGTTGTTTCCTTCCCAAAAACAGGTCAGACTAGGCAAAAACAGTATTGCACACAGTGTAAGCTTTTTTCATCAGATCTGTTTTCATCATTACAGAGCTCACATTGTCTAATCACACTCTGGAACAGAACAGCTCCAATGGAAGAATTGTTTTCTGCTGGGTGTATAGCATGGGATTCACAAAGTTGCCCAACCATGTAATTGCCTGATGGACTCCTTCTAGTCTTCTGGGAATGTATCATGTTTACTAATAATCACAAAGAACCGCTGTCTGTCTTCACTGACATTCATTCTGTCCTAACGAAGCCAAGGAGACCTGTGCAGCCTCAGTTATTCTATCAGGAGGGTAGAGGAGAAAGACACTAGAATCTTATCCTCTGAACACAGGCAAAATGCAGAGAGCAGATTAAGTAAATGCATGTTTTTCTAAATGTATTTAGAAAACAAACAAAGCACAGAGTACAAAGCAGTTGAGCATCTGAAGTAACAGTTTGAAGAGCAAAGATCAAAAATTCTGGTCCCAGTTCTGCTATAGACACTGTGTAAACTGAGATCCATTCCCTGAATTTGCTGCAGCTTGGTTTCCTCAACTGCAAAAGAAGAGTGAAGAGATATTCAGTACTTGTTTCACAGGGGAGCTATACACAGTTGGATCGCAGAGTCCCCAAAACTGTAATGAGATCTGACTCTTGTGATCATGCAACACAACTGATTTTAGCAGAACTTATGATAAGAATCTTCCAGCATAACTCCTGTAGCTGCAACGAATACATAGAATTAGTGAAACTTTGCTAAAAGCTTAGAGTTTCTGGGATGACAAGTGCAGTAGAAATGCAAACGATTACTGCTACAGCATATCCATCCTGAAAGAATACAATAACATTTCTGGAGCTGTTCTGAGAGATGAGGTGAATAACACACATTTCATAATTTGCCATTAGATGCTCCTTTGTCTTTAAAGAAAAGCAATAAGAGATTTAACC
>VXAL01001209.1:17137-44576 GCA_013399475.1 Chauna torquata | reverse complement strand
AAAATACAAACAAACAAACAAAAAAACCGCACACAGTATTTTCTTACAAACTGGAGAAAATTGTTAAAAACCATAACAGCTCCAATAGAATCAGCTAGCAGTTCAGCAATTGAAAGTGGCAAATGAGCAACGGTATTTGGTGAAATTACCAGTGTTGATAATGGGGTAGTATGCAGAACTAGTGTTTAGAAAAAACTTTTTGAAGGTTATTCTATCAATATTGTCCAGGTAGGTACAGCTGCATCTGATGCTGTTACAGGAATAAATAGTTTTCACTCAGTCCTTCAGGGTATCACAAGGTGGTTTGGCACAGGAACAGCTGGTGGTAACTCCAGCAAAACACCAAGGAGAAGCTGATGGATGGTAACTTGCCTTCAAAGAAGGCAAGATCTCCCTCTGAACTTGAATAGCCCAGCAAGTACAGAAGCAAGAACTTGCTTTTTGTGAGTCACTGCTTCTCTCTTTCAGCTTCCAGTTCAGGCTGGACACAAACCCTCCACCTGCTGGGGCAACTGCCGATGTGGGAAGCAGACTCCAGGCCGGTGGAAGCAGGGATCCCATCTCTCACAAAGGCAAATTACATGTTTTTGTGACAGAAAACTGCTAGTGTCTCCCAGAGGTGGGTAGAAGCAAACTTTATGAATCCCCAGCCTGAGAGATCTCTGACCAGCTGACAAGTAGTTTCCTCACTTCTGCAAGAAACACTATTTCCTGGCTGTCACTAAAAGAAAAGCTGTCCTCCCAAAACTCTTTCCTCCTCATTGCAAGCACTGAAACTGGCTGCACAGATGAAGTCACTCCCTAGACCCCTGATCTGCATTGGTCATGGCACAGGAAATCACACCGGGGTGGCTGTGTCATGTACCAGAGGTGTGCGGCACCACATTTGCCGCAGAGCAGATCTTAAAGTCCTCCTCTTCTTGTGGGAGGCATGCAAAACATGAGGGTTATTTCTACTAAACAAAAGAAGCGTGTATCTGTTCCTTGTTATTGTGCCCTCTTGTGTTTCCATCCAGAGCTAATTCACTGACTCAGTTTCCATCACCCCCGTGCAGCTTCTCTGGTGTTTGATGTCTGTGAGCATGTCAAGCCCCCGCTCCAACCCCCCAAATGCATACATGTACACAGCTCCCAGCCATCATCCAACTCATAAATAAGGCTTGGTCCCAAACATCGCGACAATTACTAGGTCAGTCTCTACTGCCAAAGACTGAATTTTGCCCCATGACCTGCCAAGCTGCTGTCCTCAGGGACAGGCAGATCATACAGCCCCAGCGGCAGTGGAACAGGGAGCCAGGTGCTGCCAGCTGCAGGGATGCTGTGGCCACAGCCCCAGAGGAGACTTGTTGCACGTCAGCTCTGTCTTCAGAAAAACTCTGCAAAACCTCCTTCTGTCACACTGCCTTCCTGGCATAACAGATGACATTCACTCACTGGGATCCCACTGGTATTAACAACAGCAACAAACACTCACTGAAGTAAATAACTGCTCAGAAAAATAAACATATCCCCCAAAGTACTGCTCAAGAAATGCATGCACTGCAGTAGCCCAAGGCCAGGATTTTTAACCTTTAGAAAGTCCACAGGGACCATGAAGTCCAGTTGGAGTTTTATGGCAGATACTGAATTCCTTATAAAAGTTACTCAGACACTGCAATAACAAGTTTTGTGGCTGCTCTGCTTCTGTGCACACAGTGCTTTAAATATTATGGACCAAGAGTCAAGTAGCTTTGCTACCAATTAGTAGATAGCTGTAAATTATGTTCGCTATATAAAAAGTGTGAATACAGTCACTCTAAAAACCAGCGGCAACTTTCCCCTCGTCTAGCACCCAGCACGCTGTCAGTGTGGGGCTAAATCCCAAGGCTCTTCACTGAATATTGATTCCGTAAGCATGCCTGACAAACACAGGTGAATGCTGGTTCCTGGGGTTATTAACATAACACAGCTATTAGATTCTTGCATTGAGGGGGTGGACAGACACAGGGACGGGGATGGCTTGGCATTCCTCTCTAAGCTTGTTTTAAGACACCATTTTCCATCTGGGATCATTCTCATCAACATATCTTCTCCCTCTGTTTTCCCATTAAAAAGAACTGGGAATGAACAAGAAATTTGTTTAATCATCTTCTGTGAGATCAGCTGAATTCTAATGCTGTTTGATTACAGCTAGTCACAAAAATGTCAAGTGCATTTCCATTTAGAGTGCTTGCTTAAACAGCCGTGCAAATGGGGACCACCCGAAAATCAGCATACATCATGAGAGATTCAAGCTTCCTTATGGCATATACTTGTTTCAATCCACTCTCTTGCTCTTTAAAATAATGCATTTTCACAGCACATCATTTCCCTAAATGAGCATGATACATCACTGCTGCAGATTGACTCATGAGGCCCATTAATAAAGGCCAGGGTTTCTCAGCAGCTTTTCTCATTGGGAAGGTGTTATCTTACCGTCTAAATTTGTAATGAAAATGACGCTCTTAGCTTGTGCCCACCCCACTGTTCCATCTCCCCCTATCAATTTGGTTGGAGGTTTTCATCGCCCAGGCAGTGGCATCATGTTAGAGAATAAATAATGTATTATTCCTTTCCCTAAGTAAGTAGCTATTCATTTCAAATGCAGCAAATATGCTTAAAGTGAAATGGTTACCCTTGTCATATGGGATTCACCACTTATAAAACATCTCTGCCCTGAGCTTCAGACCTTTTATATAATTCCTAGTATTACACTACTGCATGGTACATTATCATTATTAGACAAGAAATACTAATATTCAGTCAGGCCCTGATTTTATGCTTGTAGTTTTCCCACATCTGTTCGCTTTCCAAAATGAGTAGGGCTGATCGGAATATTGGACTGGAGACCAAAATAAGATATGCAAGGAAAAAAACTGAAATATTAGTTTGATGCAATGCTGTCTATAAAGCTAGTTGGAGGTACCACTTTCTTCAGTTAGGAAGAAAAAAAACAGCTAATTTTTATGACAAAATTGTGATGTAAATAAAATTTAAAAACAGTTTGTTTTTTTTTTAAATTTGGGGAGTGTAGTATTTTGTACAGGAGGAAAGCACTTTCTGACAGCCTGGAAGAGTAATGTGTTAGTTACTAATTATCTGATTTGGACTGGGAATTTCAGAAGTCCCTAGAAGGATCAAAAAAAATCATAAAGACATTCACTGGGAACTGGACACTTGATTCACCGATTGCTTAAATTGGATTATTAAATGTCGAGCATACTCATTTGAATTGATCAGGCAAGTGTTTTGGTACATACAACAAAGGATTTTGCAGAGGACACAAAATATTACCTTTCATGATCTCCTTTAATTATTGGCTTTTGTGGTCTCTTTTCCTCTTTCAGTTTGGGTCTATGTATTATTGAAAATGGTACCTAAGAAATTATCCATGCTTTGGAGACTTAGAAAAATCTTTCTCCACAAAGCTTCACTATATTTGTAGAAGAGCACAACACTCTGTACTGTACTTTCAGCCAGCTGTAAACTATTATAGGAATGGTATTTCTCATGATGGTACTTCCACTTCCTCTTCTGGTCAAAATTAGGAAGTGCACAGATATTTTCCAATCCTTTCAAGTTTAACTCAGCACTTTTGAATCCTCAGACACTTCAACAGGCTCAAGCTGTGGTTGTTCACCTTAGGTCCTGCACAGCTAGTGCAAACTAACAGCTGTTAGCACACACAGTATATCGACTATTGGATCTTCACAGCATACCTCTTCCTGCAAATAATAATAGCTCCCCAAGCAACTCACAGCCCAAAAACAAAAATATAAAACTGGAAAGACATCTAGAAACATCACTTCTGTTTTTATTCAATTCATTATGAAGAGCTGTACCTCGAACCTAAGCCAAACAGGCTTTAGCTCTTTTTTGGACTTGATGCATTTTTAGCAGTCTTAAATGGTTTAAATGCAATTATTGCACTTAGAAGGTTATTAAAATAAGGACAGCATAGAGCTTTAGTTTAGGAGCAAGCTTTAAATAAAGGAAAACTTTAAAAGAACAGAGAATAAAAGCCAAACATGCCAAAAGAGCACTTACATGTATACAACATCGCTACAACAGGAATAACAAAGCAGAAAGCTCTCTTTTGTGCTTTAATTCCATAGAATCAATTAAAACAAAGAATTCAGAATAAAATTGCCTAGATGGTGAGAAGAAAAAAGCCCCAAACTCTAAGATTTACCTAGTTAATTGGACACGCTTTCTTAGGTCTAGATAAGATTCCCCAGCCTTAATCTCACTTACAATTCCCTGAAGTCTACTAAAGTTTCAGATCTAGTCTTGTCTGATAGAGTTCAAATTAATAACAGTGCCTTGAAAACACAAGAGGTTTGACCAACTTTGCAAAAGGCCAGCCTAATAAATGGAAGGTGCACTCTGGTCAGTCAGACCTGTAAACCCCATTACTGTGCACACCTGCAGGCTATATTGGACCCAGGAGAGGAGTAGCCAGATAATTAGATAGACTGACATTTTACTGCAGGTTGAAGTAATTAGGGATCAGGCAAAATACGAGAATGACTTCCTAAAGCTTACATTGTTACATATATTGCCTAGGGTTTAAGGAGAAGAAGAAAACCTGATACTCTCTGATGCAGGCAAGATTACCAGATACAGACAGGAGCAAGGTGTAACATTTCAGTTCAGATCTGAAATTCTTGAAATTTTTAAGTGCTAGAGCTGGTGTCCCGGTTTGAACATGCATCCAAAAGAGTGGCAAAAATGTTCACAACAACGTAAAAGACTTTAATGCATCTTCATACATTGAATACACAGTAATGATGTATGGTATCACCCAGTGTATCACTTGAGCTATAACAGGAGAACACACCTCACAACAGCCTTTACCCTGTGTTTGCTTCACACGTCATTCTACATATTTTGTCCAAGCAGAAGGCATCAAATAGGTCAAAATCCCAATCTGATCTTTATCATTATGCATTCTAGCCCTCTTCCATAATATTTTATAACCATGCATCAGCCACAAGTGGTGAGCAGATTTCCCTTCTGCTAGGGCTAAATGTGCTGCGATCAGTGCCAGAAAGGAGAGACAGAGAGACACTGAGACTCTGTCCAACTAGATTAAAATCTGGAAAGCCGTGTTATCCAAGAGATGTATTGATTCCAAGGATATCAGATACATTTTATGCTGCAGAGCCACAGGCATGAGCTGAACCACGGCACATTGGCACCAAACCTGAAACTTGTCTCTTTAACTTTAATTAAACATCCAGCAGTAAAAAAGGAAATACTACAAAGTGGGTAAAAGTGAACTGTATAAAAGATGATTAATTGTTTAGTAAGTACTGCAGCTGCATAGAAATGGCATGTGCTAAACAGCACTCCACTTAACCTCCTCATAAAACCCTCTCCATGGAATTGGGATAAAATACAATTGCCCAAAAATACAGCATATTGTTATAAAGCCCCTCTCTCCATTGGAGAGGCTGAAGTATAGATAATAACTGCTCTCCTGGTTAAATTACTGCTGAGAACTGATCAGACTCAGGACAGAAGGACAGATGTGGAGTTTTTGTCCTCTTAGCAGGTTTCTTTGCTTAGAAACAAGCTACTGTCCCGAGTTCCTGACCAAAATACTGGGTCAGACTCTATCAGAAGCACCCCAAAGAGGTAGCGCATGTTTCGTGTAACTTTTCCATGCTTTTGGCTGTGGGTAGAGCCCAGGAGCCCACCTCCATGCGAAGGACATTTGCTTGGAACAAGAAAGCGAGAGCAAGACCCCCTGTCATGTGTTCAGTTACCCTCGATTTGTAATGCAAAGATCTGTAATAAGAGCCATCTGTCTTGCACAAAACCTCCCTACACTGAACACTTTTACCAAGGGCCCCCGAATGGACAACCAACTGAGACTTATCCTGAGGCAGTCTGCAGATGAGAGGAAAAGACCTGGATTAAAGAGGCACTTCCCGGGATGCCTGCTGAATGGTTTTAGGAAACAGGCCAAGACGCTAAAGCCATTACTCACCAAAGACTAAAAAAATCAGCCCAGCTGACAATTATTATCAAGAACTGAGGCTTACTGCCCAAGCTATGCCTGTTCCTTTTCTGTGTCAGTCTTTCTTTCATTTCACTTGCACCGTCTGCATATTCTGCAATAATGGGAGGAATCCCTCTGTGGCAGTATGCATTAAGTAATCACGCTTTCACGTACGTATCTGTGATAGCAAAATTTCACGGTTCCTGAGATCCTACACTTAAAATACAATAATTGCAAGGAATGATAACAGCACTTTGCTTTTTCTATAAGCACCTTTTAAAGTGACCTTACATGAAGAGATCACTCGTAAGTCTAGTCAATGCTATACCTTAAAATGCTGTGCCTTAAAATGGATTAGGTCAGATGCAGAAAAGCAAAGTAGCTTTCTTACTTCAGCTGAATGACTATAATTTACACTAATTAAGGGTTAAAAGTTCATTAAGTTTTTGTGAGATAATGAGGTATTAAACAAATTTGATAGAAAAGAGAAAAGAAAATAGTATTACACAATTTTTATGTCATTCCATTATCATTAATACAGGATGTGAACGATGTTGGATTACTTTTTGGTTATGAATCAAACTCAGATCTGGCCAGATCAAGTAATCATATTCCTGTGAAGTTACACATTGCATAGGACATGCTGTTTATGTCACATGCCATACTGCATTGCATCTCTCCATCCACTTACCTAGCACAACAGGGTAAGTTGGCCTCAGTGCACTGAAGGGATACTGATGAGCAGCTCCTTGACAGCAGTATCCATGGAACAGCCTTCTACAGTCAGCAACAGCCTTGGAAGAAAATTCAGAAAAAATCACTATAACACCATTAGGACGCTATTTGTCTGTTGGTACTGCAAGGGTTGTCTGTCTTTGGACTGTGTGTGCACGTATGTGTGTATCTACCTCCTGAATGATTTTTGCAAGCAAGCTGTACTGAGTAGCAGCATAGGCTGGAGCCTGGCAGTGGTCCCACAAGCAAGAATGCAACTGCAAACAGTTCCTGAAGTGGAAAACTTGTTTTCTGTTGTTTCCAGAATAGTAGGATATGTCTCCAAAAAGCAGTGAAGGAGCTCTAGCTTTGGGCATCTGGTGCTATTGCTAGTTATCCTCTGATGGAAAAGATGTGAAGGCTTAGGCTCATCCTTAATTCAGCTGTGATGCCTGTGACAACTGTAATGACTGGTGGCAAGGAGAAATGCCAAGAGAGGGCATTCCAGGGTTGCAATGGCAGTGGTCATAGGTATCTGTTTAATAAGGAAGATGATGAATGTGTGTGTGTCACTGCATCTTAGGAGGCCAGAAGACTGGCATGGTCATTTGGAAGCAGGAAACCCCCAAATTCCATAATATTCTCAGGCCTTTAGAGCTGGAGCCTCCCCAGCACCAAGGTGACCCAGGTCAGGGTTTCACATCACTACCCGGAAGGCTCTTTCATGGCACAGTCTGGAGGAGATGAATGAATAGAAAGGCATGGAAGGTACTGTTCTTAAGTTTGCTTTGCCAGCTACACAGGGTCACGGGCAACTGCTGCTGCAGTTGTTGTGCATGTGTCTCATATACATCTTCACTAGAGTCCTTAGGGTTCACCAGCTTCTGTCATTGTCTGAGCAGCTCTCAAACAGCAAGTTTTGGCCAGATAAGTGAAAACATAGGAATCCTGCTGCTGGGCCCAAGACTGATCACTTCTTCCTTACCTGTATACTGGTGAGTCCTGTGTATCTTGCCCAGTGTTTATGAAAATAACACAGAGGAAAAAGGCTGAAATCAGGAGGCCTCAGCAGATCAGCAGCCACCCCAGAGCCTGAGGCAGCAATTCTGCTGCAGCTGACTGTACTGTGAAGAATCTCTTCTGGATGCAAACAGAATTACTGTGATACCGTGTGCTTGTTCAGCTGAAGCCTTTACTGTGCATATCTTTCAACAGTACTTTCCTCAGGTTGCACATATGACCTGACAGCTTAATCCCCTCTCTCCTGGCAGAACGATCCTTTAATTTTCTTATTTCACTACAAAAGCAAATGGAAGGAAGAAAAAAATTCTGGAAAAAAAAAAAGAAAAAAGAAAAACCTATCCATATAGAGTATATAGATAACAGGCAAGTCTATGCTGATGTCCAAAATAACAAAGAAAGCAGATACAAGCCAAAATCATTGTGAAGACTGTATGACATGGTGATCTCTCTAGGAGACTGAGAAATGATGTAAAATGAATAGTGGAAGTTAAATGCATGCCATTTGAGGAGGTGGAAGATATTGCTGATCTCTTCTGATCACTTGCACTCTTTTTTTCACACACCTTATCGCCCACAAACCCTCCCTCATGAAAAGAACCCAGGCATTCAGCTTCAGCAGTGCAGCTGATAACACCTGGGTATCCCCCACGCATGTCTTCATTTGCCTGTGCCTCTTCTTATTCCTGGCACATTCACTTTGCTTTTCACTGTAGTCCTTTTTCCTTCTTCTCACCCCTTGGGCTGTAGAACATGGCCGTGTACTTAGATCTCTTGCAGGTCCATGCACAGCTATGAGACTCCACAAGAAAATGAAGAACATTATTGTTCTATCTCCAGTTAGATAAATAATAGCCTATATTTAAATGACCAGTCACCATTTGGTCACTGTGGTCCGCAACACCACTAGTGATCATAGCCCCTGGCAAAGGTAAATCATTACTTTGGCAGATTTGGCACAGAAGTGGTGGTGGTGGTACTGATAAGAGAACAAAACCAGGAAATGTGCCCACATATTCCTGGAAATGGGGTGAATCCATGACTAGGCGTTGCTGGCCCAGCCTCTGATGTTAAGGTACAATAAACCATCACAGAGTGAAAAGAAAGCACGTGAATGGGATGATTAGAGTAGAGGGTCAGTGAAAGGGTGACCTACAACCACAGTCCTTAAGGTGGATGATGCGATTCTGATTCACATCTCGCACTGTCAGTAAAAGCATTTATTCATCGTAGCCAAGCAAAGACATGCCAAATGTGCCCTGATGCTGTTGCTGCATGCGATACACTCAAAGCACAGGCAGGAAGAGCAATCTGTGCAAGGCTGGCTGGGAGGCCTGCCAGGCTGGTAAATGACAGAGGATTACTATTTTTATCTCTCCAACCACAGTTCAGTTTTTCAGGCCCTAATGCATAAGCTGAGAATCAGTGAGTGACTTGAGGGTATCTTGACACTGGAGGTGGGGGAAGAACGGAGCAGGGGAATGAAAACAGCCTGGATGTACTCCATGGCATGAATTTAAGATAAAAGCTGACCAGCTGAACACTTTTCAACTTTTCAAAAGGCTGGATGTACAGTGCAAAATAGAATAGCAAAATAGAATTGCAAAAGTGCAAAAGCATGGCCAGCATAACCTGGTTTCCTGTTTAGCAGTTTGACCAGAAAAGACAACACAACCAAATACAAAGTATTCAGAGGCCACAAAAGCAGGCTTCCTTATCTGGCAGACTATAGATTTTCTGCATTATGGGCCTCTTCTTCAACACTAGCTGCAGCCTGTGGCTCATTCAATCTTGTTCTGCTCAGCTCCTGGGTACCTAGAACCCATTTTTGTTAAGAACTACTGTATAACCCAGCTTTACTGAAAGAAGGTGGTGTTGAGCTGTTGCTATTGCGCTAATGTGTAGGTAAGAGACCATGTGTTGGTTGTGATAATAACTCAAGAGAAAGCTACCAACATGAAAAAATATAAAAACCTAAAGAAAAAGGAGAGTCAGAAGGCAGTAACTCAACAAGTAAGAGTACCACACCTGACTGCCAGTGGCCTCACCATCAAAGACTCACAAGAAGACTGCACCTGGAGGTGGTGAACACATTAATGCACAGTCTGCTCTTACTCTTGTCCCAACCATCACTGCATGTACTAGTAAATAAAGAGTGTCATGTACTCATAAAATGTGTGTATGCTCCCGCTTTCATGTTGTCACACGTGATAAAAGATGCCCAAATAAAAGCTTTTGTAAGATCTAAGGGTTAAGTAGGGATTCAAAGTTTCTGGCCCCTTGAAGTCCTGGCTGGTCCTCCATTGGCTCTCTCTCCCTCACTGTTAGGACCATCAAAGCCCGATCACTGAGTGCATCAGCTTAGGCATGCAGGTTTTGGATGTGGCTCTGGCACCCTGATGGTACTGTTGCTCAGTATGAGTGAGGTTTGTTGTTAGTTTGCTGTCAATTACTACTATATATTTTCAGTGCTGTCAATTTACAAATTTGAGTTATGGATAAAGATCCACCGTGCTAAGAATTATGCAAATTTATATGGAACAAAAACATCATCTTCCCTCCATGTATTTTACAAGTCAGCTACATTTTATGTAGGGACAAAAAAAAAACAAAAAACAAACAAAAAAAAACCAAACAAAAAACCACTTTATTTTTAGTTTACTTTTGAGGGCTGTAAATAATAATATGGATCTATGCATTTATGAGACCTAGGTATCCACAGGAACTGACACAAAATAGGCACATAGGAAATCAGAGAACAAAATATAGCTGGCTGTGAATTCTTGTGATTCGCAAAGAATAGCTGATCAGTGACATTTAGTTTCAGAGTATTCTGTGAATTTCACAAAATATTATTGTACCATATTTTATCAAATTCATATGTTCAGGATACCATAAACTCAAGCAAATATAAATATAACATGACCTTTTATTTCCAAGGCACCAATGACAGTGATTCAGTTTTGTCATATTCTGCCTGTAAGTCACAGATAATTATATACTATACTTGTAAGGAAACTAGTCCATAAATCTTTAAATATAGCACTTTAACCAAGCTTCAAGGAATGAACAGCTGGATAGAATTGTAATGATATATAATGTGGGAACATAAAAATTGAAGCCTTCCACTTTCATAGTAAATTTTCCCAATTTTATATTTATGTTCTCTTCTATAATTATCACAATACATATAATTTTACTTTCTTTGGTTCTAAGTTTTTTTCTTCGTAATTATACATATATACAGATGACATCAATATCTATGAGTATGGTAAATCTGGATTGGTCTCAATTGATTTGGACATGAAAAGATGTACAGTGATTTTCTTAAGCACTTTATAAAAAGCTGAGGGAGCATTTTAGGGTGTATGATCTCAAACCCTGGCACTTCACAGAGTTTAAGGTCATGTAGGCCCAATGGTCTTCCTTCACAAGCAACCATGGAGGTTCACTCAGGCTGGAGAATTTGTTCACCAGCCCAGCTCTGACTCCAGTTGCCCAAGCCTAACTGAACCATATTTCACAGAAGCCATTTGGGCAAGATTCATCTCAACCAAATTTAGACACTTGGAGAGGTGCATCTAAGGCATGACTAATCTTGTTCAAGGATAATCTGTAAGGTGAATCACTGGCTGGAAGTGTCTGTTTCTCTCCATTGACTATAAAGGTAGTCTAGGAAATTAACCCAAGTGAGGATGTTTATGATTTACACAGGTAAAGGTATGTGAGACTTATTGCATCTTGAACCTTCATCAGAGGAACCAAAGACAGATCATGCCTTGTTTAGGCAGTCTAGTAGCCACCTCTTTCGTAGTTTGTGCTGATCTCACTGCAACACATCAGTGAGGATTTTCAATCAGACTTGCTCACCTGTAATTTCCAGTTTATTATGACTTTTCGCTGGCAGATAGAAGATCCCTTTAACACCAATAATTTTCACAATGAAAATGCTTTTACATCTGTCAATCATATCATCATTCAATCTTCTATTCAATCTTTTACTAAATTTAAATATTGGTTTCACATTTACCTGTGTAGATGAAGTTTCTTTAGAAAATGCACGCTGACTGTGAACTGATGGACTCTGAAGTGTAGATATCCCACGGAAAATTTGATAGCTGGGCTTCTTTCTTCCATGGTAAGATATTGCTAATACTTATTAATTTCAAGAGGGCTTTCTTGCCTTCTTTAACAGAAGTATGTGAGCATGGTGTAATAGGGAAAAAACTACTTTATAAGCAAATAATTAATCTGCTTTGAAACTGTAAAAAAAAATCATTTTAATTGTCAAACAGCACTTATAACTTTAAGTGTAAATTGGTATAGTAACTATTTTTTCCAGTTTATTGATCCAGAGCTAGATTATGCAAGGGGATGTCCTATTACCCTCTGTAATTAGATTAGTGTGAATCATATACAGTTAGCCGTACTTTCTGCTTAGAGATTAATGGCATTGTTTATGGCATAATACATGCTTTATCGGGGAAAGCAAGGTGAAAAGAGATATACCCTTTCCATAGTATTAACAAATATAAAACTGGCTATGGCAAGACTCTCCCTGGTGGAAGTTTAATATCTAGGGGTAAGAGAGTAAGTATAGAGCATAGCATCAGAAAATAGTACAAACCTTCACCTAAAATACTAGCGGTGCTACCTGTTAAAACTTTTAACTGAAAAAAAAAAAAAAAAAAAAAAAAAAAAGGCTCCTTAAAAGATAAATGAAATGGAGATTTCCTTATTCATGAGAATTCCAGACCAAAACTCATTACCCAGAATGGGAAGGAACCCATTGATTTCAGCGGACTTTAGATTAAGTTATAAAATCACAAAGACTAAAACAGTGGAGAAGGAAAACCGCTAATCGTATGTTCAGTCCAATTATGAAAAGGAGTTGACAAAAATATTCTGACAAGTCTAATGTCAGAGAAAATCTGGTGGAATCAAAAGATTTGGTTTATTTAGGCAAAGACTATGAAATCTGTTTAGACTTTGATATCTGAACTCTTCCAAACCTTTCTGGGGTCACTAATTGTACCATATAAAAATTTCTGTTGAAGAGATTACTGTTTATGTTTTTATCATGCTCCAAGTGGATCTTACACCACTGCCTCCAATACACACACACACACAAAAAAAAATCCTGGTTAAGACATTGACAACAGATATCTGTCTCTATATTGAACTAAGGCATTGCATTGACTGATATGACTGACTTTGTCAAATCAATTTAGACCTGGATCCCACTTTAACAGTTACTTTCTCTTTTTACCGTATGACAAAGCAAATATTGCTCATGGCAGCTCATAAGGATGACAAATTTTGAATTTTCTCTCTGATTTTGCAAAATAGACCAGCATAGCAATAGTTAACTAGTAAACACAGATTAACCTGTTATCTAAAGTCTCACTAGAAGTTACATTTGGAAAGAAAAATATTTCCGAGAGAGATTAGAGATGTGAATTTTGCTTCACTTTAAAGTCAAGATAACAATTTTGGATTCATTCTTCATTCTTTTCCTGTGTAAAAAAAGCAATCCAACAGTTCCACAGAAGTTTTGAGAAATTTTTCAGAAGGAAAGAAAGGCAAATTTTCTTCATGTAATTGTTTAGATCCAGGCTATCCACATGTACCTGCATCTTATCTTGAGAAATGACAATTCCATGCAATGGAATTGTTGCTACTTCTTAATCAGACAGCCATATCTATTATGATCGGTGGGTATGCTCTCATCTGCTGATTTCCTCAGTGTGTTCCCAACTGGGGAAAGGTTTTAAATAACAGTATTCCTTAATTCAGTGAGACTTCTTTTAAAGACTCATTTGCAAGGAAGACTCTTAGCCAAAAGAGACCATTTTGACTGGGAAGACAAGCATCTCATAATCTTGAATCGTTTGAAGCTGAGTTCAGTTTGCTTTTTTCGCATCACGGAAAGCAAAACACAAAATGTTGGGCAGAGGGCATGACATAACATCAGGAAAAATAAAACTGCAGAATATGTTGCAAAAATGTCCTGCAAATTTTCACCCAGCTATCTCTATTATGTTGACTTGGCGATATGCCTTATCAGAGAGATGTTCTTCCATACTTGTCAGAATACTTCTCACTAAGCTCTGCTCACCAAGAGGACTGCCTGATGACTGCTCAGTTGTGGTTTTTCATGGTGTTAGTCTCACAGGCCAGCTGGGAATCCCTTCTCATGCTAGTCCCCAAGAAGATTTAGCAAAAGATTCTTAGAGTGGTTCAGAAAATCAAAAGAAATAAAATAATTAAATAACTTTATGTAGCTGTATAATTATTGTTTTTTTTTTTTAACTGGTTTCTCCTTCTTTCCCTTCTTCCCAGTCTCACCATTCAGCTATTCCTTCCAGCAAACCTACTCACAGTTTATTCCTAGTGGATGAGTTTTAAATAAGTCCATTTAAGGAAGTGAGCTACTTGTTACAATCTTTCTTGATCATAACCAGAGCTTTGGTAACTTCTTTTGTACAATTCTTTAAAACTAGGAAAAATAGCTGACAGAGGTGTGTGTCTAAAATTAGTAATCCTTTCATTCTATTAGTTTGAATGGAGACTACTTGAAGGCAAAAATGCTGCCTGTTTTAAATTCACTTTAGGTCAGGAAGCCCTATTCTTTGAATTTAAAGTGCTTTGGCATTTAGATCAGAGGGGTTTGCTGGAATAAACTGTATAAAACTTGGTTTTATGCTTATTTTTGTTTTCAACTACTTTTAATGACCAATGAGTGGGAAAAAAGATGCAAGAAAGGGAATGAAACAAAACAGATGGAGGAGCCTCTACCAAAATGACACCAGTACAGTATTGCAGCAGATAATTTAGTTAAGGCACACTTGCATGGTTTGCTTAGCTGAGCAGAACAAACAGTCTGATAAGCTGGCTGGAGCATATTCACAGGCTTTCCCTGAAACAAAATAAAAAAGCCAATTCTGCAGAGTGTGCTGCACATTGACCCCAAGACATGGAACAAACAGAAAGTATGATTTATTATAGCATTTATATTACAGAGAATAGTATATTAAGGAGCAGCAGTGGAAATATGGTTTTTGATCATGACGTAGTTCATCCTGTTCTCTGGTCGATCACCGAAAAAGAAATAAAACAGTACCATTGACCTACAGGTTCCAGGTTTCCAATAGCACAGCATAAGCTGTAAACTATGCTGTATTCTGCTGATTCTGTTTGCATGCACAATCAAGTTGATCAGAGCATATTTTTTACATTCAGTAGATTAAACCAGAAGAAAAGAAAACAATGAAAAGCAGTGGTTGGCAAGCTATTAGCCCAAATGGATATTATTAATTTTTTACTGGATATGCTGGATGCCCTCTTTAAAAATGAGATAATAGACAAGAAAGTTGAATTATGTATGAACAGAATTCGGTGATGTCTGTTTCTGAGAAACTACATATATAACTTATACATATATAACTGGCATACACGTGTATACTAAGTATCTGAAGGCAAGGTAACTGCCTGTCTTATACTAGAATAGATGTAACACAAGGCTATAACATGAGTCATTACATGAATTTACATAGCCTCTCACTTACATACAGAGAGAAACATGTATGTATGTCCGTACCATGTATTTTCTGGTCATGGAGCCTTCCAAAGCTTTAGGACTTCTACAGTTGCTACAGAACAGCTCAGTAGCGTCTTCATGATCTTCTGAAAGTTTCTGTTTGTTTGTTTTGATTTATTTTGTTTTGTTTTTCTTGCCTAGACAGAACACATAGCTATCCTTACTCAGCACTGATTAGAAGATCCACTCTAATCCTTTCTTGCCAACACAAAACATTGGCTATTAAGAGATGCAGCATATCCACCTAAAAAATAACACTGGTCATCAGTGCTTTCAATAACCCAAGTCACTGTATCCACTTCAGGGCAAAATGATCCCCAAGTTAAAATTGTGCCCTTCTGGAACACGCCTGACATATCATAGAATCACAGAACCATAGAATATCCTTCATAGAATCACAGAACCATAGAATATCCTGAGTTGGAAGGGACCCACAAGGATCATGAAGTCCAACTCCTAGCTCCACACAGCACCACCCAAAAATCAGACCATATGTCTGAGAGCATTGTCCAAATGCTTCTTGAACTCCGGCAGGCTCAGTGCTGTGACCACTTCTCTGGGGAGCCTGTTCCAGTGCCTGACCACCTCCTCAGTGAGGAACTTTTTCCTAACATCCAATCTGAACCTCCCCTGACGCAGCTCCATGCCATTCCCTCGGGTCCTGTCGCTGTCACCAGAGAGCAGAGATCAGCCCTGACCCTCCGCTGCCCTCGTGAGGAAGCTGCAGGCCGCCATGAGGCCTCCCCTCATCTCCTCTTCTCTGGGCTGAACAACCCAAGTGACTTCAGCCGCTCCTCATACATCTGGCCCTCGGTAATCAAGCCCTTCTGGAACATACTTGATAAATGTTGGTATTATATTCAGGGTAATAAAGGAATAATATTAACCACAACGCAGCAGGTAGGTCTCTTTTTAAATCTTCACCTGTTCCTGCCTTTCCAAGTGTACTTAGCAAATATACTTTCATCTTCACCTTTTAGACAATGTTCATTCCGCAGAGTATTCTTGTACTACAGAACCAATACTATTTTTCACTATTAAAGCAACACAGAACCTAAATAATCTCTATAATATGAATCATCACCTATGAATTTTCCTTTTATCTTCTGGAATTAGAGCTATACAATAAAAAATCCTTGGGAATTCAAGTGAATAGAACTATCCCTAGCTAAAATCTTCCCTTGGAAAAACAAAATTCTGGCCAGGCTCCAAATATTCTTCAAAGTTAACTATAACTTAGATTTATTTTATATATTTTCCATCTGTCTAGGTTGGAAGCGCAACCAATGATTGTTAAACACATTCCAGAGGCTAATATTAACCTTAGGAAAAGTTATCCCTCAATGAATAATTGCAAAAATTACAAATGGCAGACAAAGGCCTAAATGCACTCTCTCTCTTAAACATCAAGTTTTCCTTTACTCTGTACCTCATGGTATGAAAGTATTGGTTTATCCATCTCTGTTCTACCTCCTCTTTTCACACTTTCACTCACTGTTGTCACTCCATGCAATTCAAAAGTGTTGGGGGACTAGAGGTCTTCTCAGAAGGCCACTCACACGGTGTTTATGAAAGATAGAGTTAGACACATGACTTGCTCAGACATGCACACATATAGAAAGTTAGGTTAGCTATTACCAGTAATTGCTGCAGGCAGAAAATATTTGCAGAGTTTAGCAGGTGCAATTCCATCAGTGCGTGCACTCTGCAAAATGATTACTCAGGAAGGTTTTCAAGGAATACACCAAACTAGGTCAGATGCAGCTCTATTCAGTCTGCAAAATCACAAAACATTTTAATTCTTTCTGCAAAAACAAGTATGTGTGGGTGGGTGCACGTCGGCCAACATCTTTGTCCTGCCTTCATTACCTGCCAGACACCAGACCTCTGACAAAATCCACTGCCAAAATTATCATCTTTTTCAACCTATCTAACCAGGTTACTAGCCACCATGAACTGCTTCTTGGTTTCTTCTTATCCAGCTCACCAACTCAAAGTCTTTGTCATCACTGCCTCTGCCCCCTCAGCTCCATTTCAATATACATTTCCCAACTCATCTTTCAACTCTCATTGCATTTTCCCATGGGATGCGAATGTATACCAGTATTCACATACCTAATTTTTTTTTGTCTTTTATAATTTACTAAATCTTTGAAGAGCCACATAAAGACTTTCTGAAGTATTCATTCCCACTGACTTTCCAGTAAAGGACAGTACAGAAGCAACATTATAAGCAGCATTAACGGTGAGTACATATTGAAATACTTATAACTGGTATTCTGAGCATATCCTTTGGCAGTTCTCAATTTTCATGTGTACAGTCACATGTCAATGAGGAAAATCCAAAAAAAAAAAGTTTTCTTCCACATTTTTGTAATTGTACTTAGCATCTATGGGTATCTTTAGATACTCCAATACCTTTGCCTGCCACTAATTCTGTTACAACATTTAATGTTCATCTCTCATTGGCTCAAATAAATGTTTCTTGCATTGTCAGATTTTTGTTTTGTTTTGCCTCACAGAGGAAGAGTTTGTTTTCTTTCCCCATAACTTTAATGCCAATAAATATCGTCCTACCCTGGACAATTCTCTCATTGTCTCCCTGAGCAGATACGAGAAAGCCACCTTTTACTATTCTATTTAGTAACAACCATTGCTGCTTAGGTTAGTATCTGACAATACCAGCCAATGTCTTGAGCTAGGTAAATAACACATCCAGATCATTGATACTCAAGCCAGAGCACTGTGGCAAGCAGCTATACAGGTCCTGCTACCTAAGCCAGCTGGAGTACCACTGCTAGATGTGAAGGAATATTTATTTGCACAAGGGGAAGGATTGATATGAAAGGTTAGTACAAGAGGGAGAACTTTCTGTGAATGTACTTGCCAACTGGTGGCATTTCTAGGACATCTATGGTACTGAGGTCTGTCTAGGAAAAGAGCATCAGTGCAGTTATTATTACTAAGCCCTTACAAAAAGCTCTGATACATTGTCTTTTCACATTCTTATCTGGTGTGACATTGATGACTACCACTTGATTATATATGTAAATAAAGTAGTGGCCATCACCTTCCTATGATGTTGTTGCTCTGAGTTAATGATGAAGTGGGACATGGGGAGGATGCAGGACAAGTCAGTGCTAATGAAGATTTATTTAGTAGTGACATTTGATCAGATCTACTTGGCGAAGTCTTAGGTTTCATTAGTTAAAGACATAAAGCAGTCTGTCTGATTAAAGGGAGAAAAAGCAGTGGGGAGCTCACATAAATTACTACAGCTCAATTAAGTGCAGACAGTTTAGTGAGTGTTTATTACCAGTAGAAAGGAAGATTTTCCAATTAGATTAAAAGGTTTTGAAAACAACTCTTATAGTACACAGTGATTTAGACCCATTGCTAGAAAAATACATTGTGAGAAGCTGCATTGATTAAAAGTAAGCTGGTAAGTTATCTGCATTGCTTCATTGTTTATCAATGGAGCCCCTGCTGCCTAGGTACAATTTACCTCACAAGATCAATGCCTAGACTTGGCTAATTTTCTCCTTAGCCTGAAGATTTATACGGATGTAAAGGGCATCTGCATCATGCCTGAAAATACCAACAAGATTTATGAGGGATAATCATCAAGGAAGTGAAGTTGCATCAGTCATCAGAAGTGTATCCTTGCCATGCTGGGCCCTTCAGGCTGGCATCCCTGCTGCAAAGCTGGCTTTAAAGAAAAGACATTTTAATCAGAAAGGAACTCGATTCCAGTGAGGTTCCACAGGCTCATTGTGAAAACTGAAAAGGCATTAAAACAAAAGTGGAACTATATAGAGTGCTCAGGCAGTGGTCAGCCAATATTTCTGACAACTGATTGAAGGTATTTGGTGTACAGTGGAGGCTCATGATTCATGAACTCCAGCATCCTACAGTGCAGAATGTGACTTCCAGCAGTGCTGAGCAAGCTGGAGTCCAGGTCTGCTTTGCTAAAGGATTTTTTGATATGGGCTGGGAAAGGTAGGGGGTTATTGTCCATGGCTCTGAATGACTGATTGTTTCCCATGCAGAATGGTATGGGGAAGGAGGGGGAAAGAGGAGCAAAGGAAAAGAAAATGAATGATATTTAAATTCTTTATACTCCTACTGTGCCCTTCAGATCACAAGGAGGCCTGCAGCTGCTTCTAATCCCTCTCTCCCAGAATTGTTTATTGTGAAGACTGGAAGAATTGAGACCAACAAATGAAGAAATAAATAAAATAATTCTAATTTTACATATTTCCTATCATAACAACACACTGTTCCACACTGAAGCCTTTCTTTTACCTTGTGTGTAAATAGGACTCAAAAGAATCCAAATGTTACAATATTGAACTGTCCTAATGTCTTTATTTCTTTTCCCTGAAATGCTTGCACATGCAGCACATCTCCTCTGTTAACACAGATCCCCAAAGTCTAAGATTAAATCAATGCCACTGGAGATGCTGACAGTGTTTTGACGGACTGCAGTGAAAGCAGAATTGTGCCCTTCCTCTTGGCTCTGACAATCAGTTCTTTAGGCTTTAGAAAGCATGCGTGCGCATAGGGGTGGTGGTGAGTGGGAAGAAGCTATGGCATAACATCTTCCACAGAATAATGAAAACTGGGCATTCAGGAGTTATTGTCCTTCTCTACACTAACTATGGCAATGCCCCTGTGTATGGTACACATTCTCCAAATACACAGAAAAGTACCTTCTCCTCCAAAATCTTCCTGATACTTACAGATGGAATGGACAGTTCTTCTGTGTAAATGTTTTGATGTTTACAAAAACACTATTTAAAAGCACGTGTGTAAGCACAGACTGTCTCACAAACTGTACACAACAAATTGTTGGTTGGTTTTTATAATATGGTTCATCAAAGCTGCAACAGTGTGCTCACTGCATGCCACCAAGTTACACATACGAGCCCTAAAAGTCTTAGCTTTTGCCTCATAATGAACAGAGTTCACATTATCCATAGGTATATTTGAAGTGCTTTATTGTATATGGTTAAGCCACAAAGCTTTCCCTGTGGCATCTTCTCTACATTTCATGAGATGTCCCTACCCTAACCATAACAACATTTCACTGAAAAAGAGAGCAACTATTTTTCAGTAAAATAAGGCACATTCAAACCCTTCCAGGCATCCTGGATAGTAGCTTTTTACCATTTTGAACAACTGCTTATGAATAAAACACTGATATTCTTTGTAATGTAAACATCCTGTTGGTTAGCAAAACTGGGCTTTAGGTTTGTTTTCTTTATAACTGGAAGAGCTTGTCATTTAAGGAAACAATTAACATTTGTTATGAGCAACTTGACTGTAAATGATTCTTACTATTACACTAAATACATTTAATTATGATTTATTGGTGCACAGCAACCTTTTGTAACACGGTAAGCCAACGTCCATTTTCGCTTAATTAAACTCATTATAACAACACTTTGCTCTATAAAGGGGAAAAAAAAAAAGCAAAATGGGAAAAAAAACAAATTCTGTAACTGACTGTTCAAAATAAAGGCCATAAGGTAACTATGCAGCAGATTTCCTAGTATTTAAATTCCTACTGTTACTAATTGAATTCTTGGAGATAAAGCTGGAAAAGATGTAGATGTCATAGATTTATTTACTAGTAGCTGGACTTCACTGACAGCATTGCCCCTCCAACAATGGCAACTTGAGGGAGCTGAGCTTTGGCTACCTCAGACCTATGGAAACATCTGAAATGTATTGTCCATGGAAGCCTCTGGGAATTCAAGCAGCATTTCTTGTGGATTTGCATCTTTAGTGCATTAGGCAAAGCGTGCAAATTCCTACTCCCTAGGTGTAAAAACTGTTGTGCTCAACCTGTACTCTCTGGTTGTTTATAATTTTTATTTAAAAAATCAGAGTTTCTCAACACAGTTTCAGCTAAGCAACTTTCCAAAGGTTCCTGATGTTTCCTGCTGTTCTAGATTTTCAGAGGACCTTAAATCATGTCTAAGCTATTTCTTTGATGGATCACAGACAACAAAGATGCTCCTTTGCTGAAAAATCTGCATCTCTCATCTTAACATGCATTGGGATTCAGGCTCTTGGTCCTAGCTATGGAATTAAAACACTCTTGAACAAGCTGAAAGTCACAGCGTGGGACAAGGACATCAGCATCCTGCATCGCTCAGATTGTTTATTGACTTCTCCATGGTAGAATTTTCTGCATTGTCTTGACTTTTCTCCATCCAAAAAAAAAAAAAAAAAAAAAAAAAACTCAGAAGAAAACACCTCTTGTTTTATTAGGTGCTAAATACACAGCACCTATAGAGACTGCCTTTGCCACCACAACTGGTGACATGGCATTTCACTATGATTTTTTTTTTAATTCAATGGTAAAGAAGGTTAAATATATGACGGAAGGATTTGAATTATTAATTCCCAATAAACCTAGATCCTTCCAAAGTGCTGTCTAAGGCATTTCAAACTTAAAACAAAATCTCTAGACACAATTTGGTGTGAAATGTAGTGTGAAACACATGTTCAGACCCTTTTCTTTCTAACAGGATTTACTCACTCATCTCCTGGGTGGAGATTAAAAATTCACCCCCCACGCAAACCTCTTCCTTTCTACTGTTAATCATGAGGTCAGAGCTAAACTGCAGCCTGTCAGTACTTCTAATGAATATGTTTTACTCATTGTAGTTGGCTGCTTGCTCAGCAACAGCCTGTGCTGTCTGGAGGCCAAAGATAAGTGCTCAGGGATTACCCTTAAAACAATCCCCCAGCTCTTTTGTCACTAAGAGCAGAAAGTCGGAACAAAAACTGAGGTGTAATCCTGAATCCTGTAATCTTCTGTGGACCGGCCAAGTTTTAACAACTGAAGGTTCAGAAAAAGCCCTTGAAAATCTTTGAGCATCAAAGTTCAACCCAAGTGCTGTGGCTGTTGCAGGGTTAGGATGTGTAGTGCAATTGTTTGCTCCTCTCTCCTCTCCCCTAACTTTTTTTTTTTTAATAAAAAGTGAAATCCAGCACCAACACCTCCAGTCCTGACTGTTGCCATCACGTGAATACAACGTGGGTTTGGCCTGTAACCTGCATGGTGCAATGGGGAATGAACCTCTGAGAGCAGCAATGTACTCTGCGTGGCTGGGGAGGCCTGCCCACGCTCCTGGGGACCCAGATACCTCATCTTCAGGGGTGCACGGCATTGTGCTTCAGACTCCTGAGACCCTATTACCCACAGATCGTGTCACTGCACCAAATTTACAGGACCACCACTGTACAAAAGAGAGGAATTGAAAGGACAGCCTCCATTCAAAACACAGAATCCAGTATACCACCATGAAGTGAGAAATGCGTTGGAATCTTTTAATGATGAAGTTACACTTACTTATAAACTTAATTGGAAAGAGCTGCATCTGCTGAGGCAACAACCAGCACCATGGGTTCCAGTTCTCAACTCACACATTAAATTCAAAGCTTTGCTTATAACATGCTTTGTAGATACTGTATCTTGTTCCTACATACAAGTATGGCTTGCAGATACCTCCCCTAGCAAACTTAAAAATGCAGGGAGAAGGCACAGAGACACCACATGCCCATTTGGCAAAGAAAGTCAGACCTTGATTTACCATCAGAAAGGCTGCAAGGTCACTTAGCTGCTGAATGCCTTGTTATATTTCTTGCCCTGTAACAGCTCTCCAGGATAAGGGGTAAAGACCAGTACACCCTAAATATCGCCTTTAACCAGGAAGTGCGTACTCAGTTCTGTCACTGGGGAATGGTGAGATTGTTGTGGACTATTGCATGCTGTGATTTCTAGGGATAGTTTGGCTGCCTCTGTCATGCACGTATGAAAACATCTCAGGACTGTTGCCTTCTTTTACTACCACCAGTATACACCACCAATGCTCACACTCCCTTTTTATCACTTCAGCCACAAGACAAATGTGCAATCAAATGGGCAATTGCAAATGTAAACTTTTTTTTTTCACCTGTTCCTTTAGAATATGGCTCCTGCACTGTTCCATTTTGAACTTTCAAATGAAGTCACCATGACAGAGGGAAAAACTGACAAGAAATATATCAACAGCTTGTTTCGAGTATTGCCAGTCTGCATGCTTTTCTGGAAGTAAAAAAGGAAAAATATAGCTGAGATATTTAAATTTTACAATCAGTTATTATTTGCACATGACTGTTCATTTTTCCAATATTTTATATAATGATACCAGCTGTTATTAAAATAAATGTGGTGATCATACCAATCCCTTCAGTCTTAGCACAGATTTTGGGACAAAAATGCTTTCTCTTACATCATCTCAATACTAGATCCTATCATTAACACCACAGGGAGCTGCTCTCCTAAGAAACTTGTGTGTTGTTTCTTTTTTTTTGTTGGCTTCTGTTATACTAAAGTCAAGTATGCTCAGCACCTCAACGAAACAAGTTCCAGACAAGTGAAGCAGGAAAAACCTAAAATGAGTTATTTCAAACCAATGCCTGATTAGAATATTTTTCACCCTACAGATAACCAATAGACTACAATGACTGTGCTATGCTGTGTGTTGTTTATTTATATTACAAACAGAGCACTTATTCTTATGGAACTTTTTTTGTTTTTTTCTGCTGGAGACAAAAGAAAAATGTTTTTCATCAATGCTCCACTTTCAAAAATGTTTCAAAACATGTTTCCATGACTGCAGAGCTTTGTCCCCATTTTGAGTGTCCTGGTTAAAGGTAAGGAGTTCATGAATCATTTTGTGCTATGAATTTTGCAGAGCTATGATTGCTGAGAATGGCTTTGTAGTAGGAAGAGCTCTCATAGCTAAGCACTGACTTTATTAGGTTGTGATAAAAAGGAGTTATCAATGACTACAGTGAATTTAAGACACTTTATTGCTGAGCACTGCAACGATATATTGCAGAATGTTTTTTAATTGGTAGTTAGCTCTCAGTGTTTTGCTAAGACCAGCAGTTTACATCTATTCAGCACCCACATAAAATCAGTTTTACGTCTGCACTCAGCATTATTAGTCAGAATTAAAAGACAAACATATTTTCAATTTTAAAAATGTCTTATTTATTAAAGGTTTCATATTTTTCTTTGTTCTGTCCCACTGGACAAATATCAACATAAAAACCAATAAGCAATCATTTATGTATTACATGTAAGCACTTACCATCTATATTGTGGGTGTGCCTCATTCCAGAAGACTCCGTGCTTTTTTCATGGTTAAATGGTCAGGCTTTTTTTCTCTTGCTTTCAGTTGTTATCCTAAGGCCTCCAGCACCTCTAAGGAGTGGTACAAGTGACAGTAAAGATGGAGAAAATATATTAAGCTACATTATCTAGATCATCCTCTCACTGTATTCCGTGAAAAATATTCTCAATTACTTTTTCCAATTGTTATCTCTTTAAAAGAAAAATACTGTAGAGGATGTGAATTATTGGATAGTGTTTTTAGTCTAAATATTTAGTATGTTTGCTTCCACGTTCTTGCAATATGGGAGGAAAAAAAAAAGCAGCTTTCAGAAGAACAGCTTTTAGCATTTCCTGTATAAGATATTCAAAGAAAATTCTTCACGTGACATCTGGGGCTTGCTTTAATGCCAAAAAGCAAAATAAGAAAGGATGGCTTGACTCAGGGCCAATGATACTGTAAAGACATTATATTGTGCAAAACTTCAGAGTTAGAGATAAATGTCATGTAGGTTTGGCAGTCTGAGAATTTTCTAATTCCATCGATACAATTTTGAATTTTTTCCAGTACTAAAAATTTGTGAGATAACAAATCCTGAAAAGAGATTGCCTGGATTTCCAAATTGCTATGGTTTATTTTGTTTGTTTGTGTGGTTTTTAATTATTTAAATTTCAATATTTGAGCAGCCACTATATCTGGAGGATTGCGCAAATGAGAAGCCATCTGAAGCCTCGTTCCATTTTTATATGGTACACAATGTCATAATTTAAGTTTAGTATTTTACAAAACACAAGAAAAACTACACTGGAAATAAAGCTGGGAAAAATAGCAGGCCATTACTTGGCATATGACAATACTAAGGGCTGTTCATGTTGTTATCCACCATCGCAATCCATCATCTTCTACTATTCCTACTTCCTATTTTCTTTAAGAAACACAAAATTAAAAAACGAGTAATAACTAATGACTCCACTATTCTCCTCTTTGTCGAAGCTTGTCCTGCTTGTCCAGTTTAGGAGGATGCCACCCAGAGTTCTCTTCTGGAGATAATCTTCCCTTCCCCTTGATTGTATTTATTATTAGGGATTAATCCATTTTTAATGGCAAGGAAGTCTTTGCCTATAGCCAAGTAGGTCACCTTCCACCACGCTGCTTATCCCCTGGTTCCTACAACAAGAGAGCTCCCCGGATTGGCTGGAAGTTCTTCTTGGGAATGTGGGGAAGCCGAACATGTGGTTTTCTTGGTTCACTGAGGTTATGGGGGATCCCATCACTGTATAGGGTAAAATCTACTTCTGAATGTTGTTATTAGCATAATTCCAAAGTAAAGTGGGCAGGTTGGTGGCTGAATAAATCTCAGAAAAGAACGAGATATGGAGAAGTCGGTACCTCAACCTGCTCTCCAAGATGTTACTCCCCCGCAGGGGCTCTGTGAGTGCTGGGAATCACCCTCCCAGCTTCAAAAGGAAGGGACAGAGGAAGTACTTCCTCTGCTTACAGGTTGTACAGGTATATCAACCACAGAAAGAACAATACTGGTTTTCCCCTCTTTTGTATATTTTTGACAAGCTTTTCAGCTCTGTTGGGCCAATTTGGTTGGAAATTAATTCCTCATATTGAAGACAGACAGCAAATGTTTTCCCATTGCACAGAATTCTAAAGTTACAAAATTTCTGGGTGAATTAGAAAAGAGTGAGGGGAAATACTAAAGCTTGTATCTGCTTATACTGTTAGAATAGAGGAGTATTGTATCCAGTAATAAGAACAGATATCTGATAAAAAGGAAAAAGTTTAGAGCACAGTAAAACTCTTGTAAGAACAGTTTCCCTTTATCAAGAGGCTGTAAGAACAGCTATTTTGAGCAGCTAAGGGAGATCACCATGAAAGGAATTTCTCCTTTGGAAGGAGTTTTCAGCTTGTCTCTGTCAGTTATGTACTAATGCTGGATTAAATCCTGTGTGAAAAACAAAAATGTGATTCACCAAATGTAACTTTTCTTAACCTGAATTAAAGAGGTGTTTCCAAATCCTCTCTAGCTCACTAGAAAGAAAATTCTTCTGGGTCAAATTACATCCAAGAGATTTATCTAGCTACTGTAGGTAATTAGTGAACCATTTCAAGATCTATGTGTATTACGCTTGGCTGTAAGTCTTTACTTGCAATTACTAGCCAGTCTAAAATTAGCAGAATGTATATGGTAGCCTACAAGACAAAGAGGTTAACGTGAGTGATATGTTCTGCAGTGAATGTTTCTCAGAACTACTATGGTCAAAGGAACTGTGAGATGATTATTCAGAGAAGAGATTTAAAACAAACTCTTTGGTGTAGCTTTAAAGATGAAAGGTTAATCAATCATTTTGGATTTATTCACAATGTACCTTAACATTCAGAATGTTAAACTCATATTCACCTTCTCCTGTTCAGACCCCATTTATAGCGTTTAACAAACCCCAGGTGTTCACTGTCTTTCCTTGTGGTTCCTCCTTATGTGATCGAAATTCGCACTTTCAACACCAGGAAAATCAGCTACACCAATTCAAGTGTCGGCTGACAGGTGAATGATGCTGACAGTAGCTCATAGCCACCAAGACTTGCAGACATTAGATGCAAAATTACAGAAACAAAAATTCAATTCATTTCTTAGCTAGAATCAGCTCGAAATGCTATGTAGATTTTTAGCAATAAAAAAGACAGGATGGGATAACCAAGCTACCTAAAAAAAAGTTATATATATATATATAGTTTTATAAATTGATAAGTAAACAAGGAAATATTTCAAATTAAATTGGGTGAAAAAGAGACAGAACTAGTATCAACACATCCAGCCTCTGAGAAGAGAAGAGAAGAGAAGAGAAGAGAAGAGAAGAGAAGAGAAGAGAAGAGAAGAGAAGAGAAGAGAAGAGA
>VXAL01001206.1:24395-41518 GCA_013399475.1 Chauna torquata | reverse complement strand
TGCAGATGTGACACCAGAGCACTAATGGACTCATCCTGAGTCCAGTAGATTGTGGCATACAGAGTTCTTTTTTAGGGATATGTCATAGCTGTGTAGGAGGTGAAAAAATGTTTCTTCACTTCTGCCATAGTATCAGCAATGTCTCACACAGTGGCTCTAATATGTTGACAGCTCAGTGAGTCCTGAATGCCTCCATTTGGTTACAGAGTTGAATTTTTATCCCTATGAAGGCTTTTTTTTTCTTTTTTTTCTTTTTTTTTTTCTTTAAGTAACATGAAAATTACACAGTTTTGGACTCTACAGTCTACTGCCATGGAAACAGAAAAGTGTCTTTAGGGGACAACTATTGAAATAGCAGGCTTTTTTGGTCTTGTATCCCTTGCTGAGCTTTGAGAGAACATTTTCATCAGGAATTGGCCCTTGGTCTTTCTGAATATTGGATTCAATTGCACTTTCTGCATTTTGAGTTTGTGGCTCATTATGTTCATTCTTTTTTCTTTACTGGATCAGTGTTTTTTAAACAATTGTAAGGCAGTTGATTGGTTAGCTCATTTTGAATATTGTCAGTTTATTTATTTACTGGTATCTAAGCACCTGTTTTGGTGGAAGGTGAGGAGATTGAATTAATTTTCTGTATTCGGGTCATTCAGACTCTATATCTGGAGCAAGACAGAAATTTTCCAATTTGCATTTCCATGGGAGAAGGAGAAATACGAATTTCTATAGCTCTGAAAGCCCTTTGCCACAAATTTTGCTTGTAGACTTCAGCAGAGATGCTTTTGAAAGCAAACAATTGTTCTCCAAACATCCCAATATGCAGTTGCTCAGTCTTGCCATTTGGAGTCACAGGGATTTATTTTGTCATCCTTCAGTGTTTTGTATGTAAGGCTGAAGGAGGGCTAGCCATGATGTGTTGGGCTGTTGTTCACTCCTTATAGTAATGTCAGACAGCGCTCAATATCACTTCTTGCTCCAGTGAGAGCAGTGAAACAGATAGCATAGTGTTTATATGCCACTTATGCTTGGGTAATTACTTGTCTGAAAATTAAATTTGAAAAACAGTAGAAGAGAGATAAGAAGTTGTTTTGACTCTTTTAGCAGCAGGATGCAACTATGATACGTAATACATGTAGATCAGTTATGATATTAGATGTTAAGGTTGCTCCATATACTTGTGGCAAGTATGTATGGTGTGGGGATGTTGCTTCCATGAGCACCTGGACTTTGGAAGAGAAGGATATGACTCTTTCTGTGATGTAGTTGAGGGCATAATTGTCCTTGACTCTGCTGTGACAAGGATTAAATCGCTGGAGGGCATGCTACCTTACGCCTACACCTTGAGACCACGCAAAAAAAATAAAAAAATAAAAAAATAGAGAAGTGTTTTGTGGTCTGCTTAATAAGCAGCTCCTAACTGCAGACCATAACAGTGCATTGGAAACTGCACTGGCTGCCTAAAAGGTGCAGCTTGGAAATCAGAGTAGTACAACCTATTAAACAAAGCTGTTCAGAAAATGACTTTACTGTCGTCTGGGAAAACAAACTGACATTTAGGTTTGTAGGATTTCACACTGCTAAGCATGCTGTATTTTCTGTTTTGTCAGAACAGCATTTCCAGTCAAAACCTGTTTTGATATGCATATCCTGACTGGGCAGGACTGTGTAGCCACATTGGTAAGATACCTGATTACCCAAGGGGAAAGAATAAAATGAGTATACCTATATTGTTTCATCTAAAAAAGCTATGGTAGGTACACAAGACACTGAAAAGGTACTGTAACATGAAGTAGTCAAGCTTTAACTTTTATTTTACTAGTTCTGTAATGCTTCTTATCTGCCATGCTCCTGCAATTTCATGTATTAAAACACAACCAAGGGGAATAATAGTTTGTTTGTGACATACCATTTTAATGGCAAGTATGTAATTTTGGTCAGTGGAGTGGAGCTGGCAGCGAAGTCAGGCTTTGCTATGGGTGGAGAGGCATTTAATGATGAGCAGTATAGAAGTGCTGGAAATTCACTGAAACAGCTCTGATTTTCAGGTTTATCCCTGTATCCTCAGTGTATTTCCCTAACTTTATTTTTCTTGCAGCTTTCTGCTAGTAAAATAGAGAGGTAATTGGAATTGGCTTCAGTCCTGTAAAGGCAAAATGTCAGTTGATTCTGGCACTGTAAGGCTGGAACCTGCTGATGACCAGATGATGACAAATTTCATACAGATTTTGGTAAACAAAATGAGATACTTCAAATACATTTCCCTAATTTCTATAGGTACAGAAGTTAAGTACATCTTTCAAGACTGAGATTCTAATTTTGGCATGTGAAGCTGCAGAACTTGCTCCTCATTCTATCATTGGACCTAGCAAGCAAGGCTTTGAGAGGAATTACCACACATTAATAGTAACTCTGGCAGTAGTATATGCATGAACAGACTTTTGATAAGGAAAAAGTGCATTTAGCACTTTCAGAAAAAAAAAAACCTACATTTCTGTGCATTAATTATTGATAATTCTGATGTCCTTCTGGCCTTGTTTACGTTTGTAGGTTTTAACAGTATAGTTTTAACATTGGAAACTTCAATGCTGCTAACATTGGGGAAGTTTATGACCTTGTGTTTTATGACACCTGCACCTGACCCTTTTCTACACTGGTGCTGAAATGTACCAGTGAGCAATGAACTTGTAAAAATTGCTAATACATACTCAGTATGGTCCACACTGCTGATTTTGTTTAATTTGCTAAGCCACATAGAGGGAGCTTAGAGGAGCCTTACATGAGGTGAGATATATGGCACTACCTAAAATCCCCAGATCACCTGTAGGTTGCCTTCTTTTTTCACCAATCTTTCTGTTTCCAGACTTTTCTTCCCTGATTTGTTATTTCCAAACACACCTGACTAATCAAGAAAGCATACTATACTTCATTATTCATGGTCCTGAGTACATGCATGCAGTCTGTGCTAGAATGTGATATTCCTAGGGAGGGGGTACTGGTGGAGGGTGGGTAGATGCTGGTACAAGCTGATGATGTGACAGACATTGGGAGAGTAGCTCTGGTATAGCAGCCTTCCTGGCTGGTCCCGAGGTGGGAAGCCATGCAAGCCTCACAAGGTATAGTGAGTGACAGTAAAAGCTGTACACTGTCATATATTTTCTGTAATTCATATATTTTAAAGGGAAGGTTATATTTGTACTTTGGGGAGTTAAAAGGGAAAAATAATATTTTTGGGAATGTTTGTATTCTTTTTGAGTAACTAGGAAGACCTTAGTACTAATTTTACAAATTAGTGAATTTAGAGGAAAGGTTGTAAGAAATGTATCTATTCCAGTAATCTTGCAGATACAAGGTCACTTATTTCACAATTTCGAAAGAAGAATAGAAATATTTTCTTCAGCAATAAAAGACAGAGGTAATTTTGTTTTTCCAAAGGATGTAAAACCAACTCAGCAAATACTTGTCTTTCTACACCTTTAAGGTGAATCAAAAACGTCTTCCTTTAAGTTCACGTTCACTTTGAATATACCGAAAGATATCTATAGATTCATTAAACTGCTGTGGCCTATTGCAAATAAATGCTGGAGGCTTTCATTCAAATTGCAGGGGGTTTTTTTGTTTGTTTGTTTGCTTTGTATTTTGTTTTGTTTTTAAGGTATCAATGATCAAACTATTATTTTTTTCATAAAGAATGAGGCTTGATTTAAAATATAACTAAAATCATTCTCTTGGTGGAAGTTTTATTGGATGGGTACTAAAATGAGTCATGTTCGGCATTCAGATAGATTTCA
Source organism: Chauna torquata (assembly GCA_013399475.1). NCBI lineage: Eukaryota > Metazoa > Chordata > Aves > Anseriformes > Anhimidae > Chauna > Chauna torquata. Next base: position 37,733 of record VXAL01001206.1, on the reverse strand, counting down.
ATACCTTGCATTGTTCATCTAGCGTACATTCTTAGAGGACTTGTACTATCAAACATAAGCAAGCATGCTAAACTTCAGATGTTGAGGTACAGCAACATCAAGAGCTGTGTAGGGTCAGTAGTTCCAGTCGTCATTCCAGTCATTGTAAGGAAGCAGAGATAAGTATGGCACATGGTTTAGCAAAATGAGTTAAGAGTACTTTTTAATAAGTTAAATAGCTTCATTTATCGAAGATTTATTTTTAGCAACTTTACTGAACATAAATTTTGTAAGGGTTTGTGCCACTTTGTTGTTTTACATAATTACAATGGAGTGAAGACAGTGATAAGTAGGCTTCACCTTTGCTGGAGAGGGTTGGAACAGTGCACCTGCGTGTGTGTAAAATTTGAGATTTTCTATTGCTATTGTAGCAGGGGTGAAACTCGGCCCTAATGTATAAGAGATTCTTTAGAAACCCTTGGTAATTAATTTTGTGACTTGTTCAAGTGACCTTCTGTTGTGCTATGTTCAGCTGCATTTTGTTTTGTTCTTTACGCTTGTAACTATAATTGCTTTTTCAAAAAAAAAAAATCTTGTAGGACTGCATATCATCAGGGAAGGAGAAGAGAATTAAACAAATATTTTAGGGTAAGCAAGTAAAGCAAAATTTTCATGTGTCTACAGTAGTCCTTCTTCCAAGACAGACGAGCTACAGTTTTTTCCATCCTTCTGATAGTGTTTGTTGGACTGATATTTTGATTTTACCTGAAACTATTTACTCTTCCATCAGGTTTGGACAAACGCCAAGCTTCCATCAGAACAGGGTAGTTTTGTTAAAGCTTTTTGTTGGAAAAGTGTCTTGAGGCTGGAGAGTTTTTTTATGTAACCAACAGCTGTATGGCTAGAGCACTCTCCTACTGTATAGAAGTTTCAAGCTTGAGTTCCTTTTCACTTTGGTTCAGTTTTTGGACAAAAAGACTTTAACCTGTATCTTTGATGAGATTACTGATCGCCAGACTGCAGGTTATTGCTGTATGAGTAACTCTGGTAATTTTTTTCCCTTCCTTTTAATTTTTCTTTAAGAAAGCTTTTTTTTTTTCTGGTTTACCCTGAAAAAAATATTTCAGGATAGCTGTAAAGCTTTTTCAAATACTTTGTAGTAGTCAGATAAAAGGTTACTGATATTTTTTTACCAATACCAGGACATTATCAGAGAGCATATGGGGGTATGGAGGGATGATGGTTGTAGGACACTGTTGCAGAGCAGGAAGCTCATTCTTTGTTGATGAGGTGAAAAGAGCTCAGGAGAATCTGTATTTCATGAGCTGTTTTTGAATATTTGCTAGACAGATATTCAGAACAAAAGGGACCAGTTCAGTGACTTAGAAGCATTTTCTTCTAAACAAAGGCATATACTTCATCCACTTGAGGTTTACTTTTCCATTTTTCCACACCCATGTGCTGATTTTGGATGTAACTTGGACTAGCTGAATACCTGTAGCATTGTTCACTGTGATAGGGAGCTAAATCTTTGTGCAATCTACTTGTTGCCTTTGAAGGATCACATGAAATTGTTTTTCAAGAGACTGCATAAGAAAGATACCTACTTAGAATCATGGAAATAATTACCTTTCTGGAATACTGAGGATCTGCTGCCCTTCAGGTATGTCTTTAAGGAAACTAAACTATTATAGTTATAGCTTAACTATTCCCATGTGTTTCTTTAGACTTCTGCTCTCCCTACAGACAGTCATCTTTCACACTTTGGAGAGAATTAGAATTACTGAGCACAGATATTTTCCTGTTCTCCCTACTAGGAAAGTTTTCTGCTTAAGCTAGCCTTTCTTTGAAAAAATTCTGCTTTCAGGATAGCATTTCAAAAGGTTTTGATATTGTCTGTATTTGGATGACTCACAAAATTTGTCGAAGAAGTTTCATTGCAATCGTCTTACATCATGGATTACTTGTTGTGGTCATTTACCATTGAATCAGAATACTTCTTCTGGGATATTTTGATTCCATTTAAGTTCCAGTATGCTTTCCAACCCATGAGTTGCTGGCTATGAAGTTTCTGTAGACTTTTGGAATGAGATTCATCTGATCGAATGCAGATGCTTACTATGTAGACATCAAGAATTGGCCAACTTGACAGATTTGACCAAACCTTGAAGGTTCAGATTTTGGCTGTCACACAGTTAATAAAAGAAATATTTAGTTCTGGAGTGGCATCCTGAAGCAGATGGCTCCACTGGCTGTGGAGGAAGAGAGAATGTGAGAGTTTGGGAGATACATGCTCTAGAAGTCTTAAGCACTCTAGTTCCACAGTCTACTCTATAAGCGGGTTGCTTCTGGTTCCTGAGAAACTGCATGGCAGCCCTGAGGAGAGCTGAGACCTGTGAAAGTACTACAGGTCCCAAAACCAAGCTCTCTACATCTTCAAAGCATTCTCCAGTTCCTGGACAGACAGCAGGCTCCCTGGCAGAGTGTAAGCCTGAACCACTGGGGAGCCTTCCCTTGCATTGCAGTAGCAGCTCAGCTTCCTAAAGTCCCCAGCTGTCAGTGGAGCTGAGGACAAAAAAGGATTCTTGTCTCACAGAGAAGCTTGGTTTCTAAAGAAGAAGGAATGTTTTATGATGGAATATGTAGATTTTCTTAATTTTAGCTCTTATCACTAACATTTATCTCATCTTCTTTAAACATGACTGGAATACAGACATTTCTGTGGAAGAAACTTGAAGCATTTACTAATATCTAGTTATTTAAGAGATTCTGAGAACTTCAACATTTCAGACTTTTGCTGGTATCCCAATACTATATAAGGTAATCTTCATATTGATTTCCAATTCGGTCCAGCTTTAAATGTCTCAGGTGTTTAAGAGAAGTCTTAGACCTATTTACAATACACAAACTGCCATTAAAATGCTTTGTGAGTTTTCAAAGGGGATAATTTCACTTATAAATTATTTATTCTGAACCACACATATCCATGTCCAAAATATAATTTTAAAGTAGATTATTTTATTTGGAATTATCTGGAAACTGTTGACAAGGGTTTCTTTTATTTTCCTTCCAGTTGCATTCATCACTATATATTAAAGTGCTGATGAAGGATTTTACAAGCTGTCATTCTGCTACACAGATAGAAGGCTTCTGATAAGTGATGTCCATTTTCACTGACACCTGTTTATTTTATTAACAGTGGCAAGCCTTTTCCCCTTGCCTTCACTCCCTCACTTTAAATTTCTCTATTAAAATCCTTCCATCTGACTTAACAGTGGGATTAATACTGTTCTATTATACAAATAAACACATTCAATTTAATGTAAAATCAGTGTAGTAATTGGCCTCTGACATGCTTGTAAATAGTGGTTTATGTCTATCTAGTTAATTGTGTCTTTTCCAGTCATCATACAACTGTTTGTACAGCCTGGTAGGGGCTTCCTTGACTAAGATGCAGAAAACTTCATTTTTATTGCTGCTTTGGACACAGCATCCATCTTCTTTGTGCTTCTGCTTTGTTGTCTGTAAAGTGAGGGTGATGCTGATCTCCTGTGTTTAGGATCTGCCTAGGAATCTGCTGGCAGCTGGGTATTTCTACTGTGACTGCAATATCAGGCCAGTGCTCATTCTCCTCCAGACGTCCTCTAGGCTAGTCCAGTCCCCTCCAAAGTGGAGCCTGATCCACTCCTTTCCTGACCGAGACCTCTGGGCTTGGCACACAGGGCCATCCTCACCTTCTTCATGCTGCTGGAGACCCAGCATAACGTTATATTCATTAAAGTCTACAGAATATTGTAATCAATATGACACATGCAAAATCTTGTAGATAGCAGGTTTTTGCCTTGGATACAATGGAAGCAGCTAGTCTTTACTTCAAATCTGAATAATAATTTCAATGAATAGTTGTATGGCCTTTAAAATATGTATGTAACAATACTCAAAACTAATCATGTTCTGAAAATAAAAGAAATGCAAACCAGAAATACAAAAGCAACTTGTGCTGCAATTTTGGCAAGACATTAAAAACTAAGTTTGGGTTTTCTTTGCATTAGAGCTGGACTGTCAGAGATTTCAGGAAGCAGCCAAGGCTTTTCAATAGAGGGCATTTACTGTCCCTGAGTACATGACACTTTCCCAATGGGAAGGATGTCAATTCTGCTCTTAAGAGAATTTGAATCTTGTAGTAGCTTCCACAATGTCTCTGTGTTTCAGAATAGGGCATATCTCTATGACAAGGTCTTTTATGTTTTGTGTCCATTCACATACATCAAAACTGCTCTGGTAAGTGAAACCAGAAGCCACAGAATTGATCCCATTAGCTCAGGTGGTAAGGATTTTTGTGCTTCTTCACGTTAGATGGGATGTTTTGTAGGACTGGGCTATTTTTTAAAGATATTTTTCTTTGCCAGCTTCCTGATTCTAAAAAGCAGAACTCATAGCAACAAAAGAGATTTCAAAGGCAGGCTAGTTTAACCATGTTGCTCATTGTAGGACAAAGAAGAGAACCTAGAAGCAATCTGGAGTAAGCCTTTTATTTTCAGATAGACATTTTCCAATTTTGATTATTTTTCTAGTTTTGAAGTAACTCTTTATTTCAAGTTGTCAGTCAGTTTAATTTGAAAATAATAATACTGTGCTGAACTTTGAAATGAAATGTTTGCTCTTTGACAATTGACTATTTGGGACATTGTGCAATGTTTAAACTCTTTGACTTACTAATGTTTCTGTTTGTTTTGGTGTGATCTAATTTTTTTTGTACTGGAGAAGTCATACAGCATTGTTCATTTTGGTGTATTAGAGAAGAAAGGAAAAGCTTTTAGTCCATTTTTTATTGCTTTTTATTTCAAGTTTTTTTTTCTTTAATTTCAGAAAACAAGAGTGGCTCTTTGTTTCAATAACGAAGGCTAGTTGTCCTACTTCAGACAGCTTGTGGTGAATTGAAGACTCAGATACAAGTCCTCTTTCTGTTGCAAATATAGTGGGTAACACCACAGTTCCCTTACGCACGTCATCTAACTTTAGACTTCTGTCTTTAGCGTTGGGTTCTCTGAATAGTTTATGACCTTTTAGAGAGCGAGTCAATGCGCTCATCTTAGAAACCTAAAGTCATATGGTGTAAATAGTTTCTAGTCATATGGTGTAAATAGTTTCTGAGCTGTGTGTCAGTCGTTCTCTGCAAGATGAGTTGCTGCTAATTCTCTACTTCATAGTGCTTCCTTTGCTGTGTTGCTGTGTTCTGTAGAAATAGCTGAAGTGATACTTTGATTATAAAGTGGTAGAATTCTGGTTTGTCCACAAAAAAATGCACTAAAAAAAAACCTACTGTAAGTTTTGTAGCACTCCACAGCTGCAGTATAAAAGCAGATGGGGAGTGGAGAAAGAGGGGAGGGTGCTTGCTGCACCAGGGACTGGTTGCTGCCATCGTGTCACCAGAAGCATGACAATGAATTAGTCAGGGTGACGAGAGCTTTTAACTTCTCTTTCCACTTTCTTGCTCTTCCTTCTCTGGTAAATCCATGCTTTGCGTAATTTCTTAGAAAAATCAAGTGTAGCCTGCTTGACATGGACTCTTACATGGATTTTAATGAAGAACTTAATAAAGCATAATCAAGGCCCATATAGGCTCTTCCTATCTGTGTGTAGAAAAGGGAATTTGGCTTGTGTGTCAAATTTAAACGAGATTCATGTCAGAGATTTCTGCTATTTTTCATGTATAGAAATAGAGAACTACATAAAAGGCTTCTGAAAAATAAACAAAGACTTCATGTACCACGTAAGCTTTGCTGAAAAGGAAGCGGATACTTTTTAGACAGTTTTCTGAATTAGAGATATCCTTTCTGTTATTTTTTTCTAGCTACACTAAGGACTGGGAGAAGTTTTAATTTACATCATAATAAAGAGTAGAAGTGTTGGGCATTTCATGCTATGCTATATTATTTATGAGGTGCATGTAAATATGCATGCGAGATATGGTGTAATACTAAACTGTATCTGGTTTCACCTGTAGTATTGTCCATAAAGCACCAGCAGCATCTCTGATTAAGGTAGAGCACAATATCCCCCAGGCACCACATGAAATGCTCCAAGTAAGAGCAAGTGAGTGTTAGAAAATGAAAACAGGGCAGGCAGGGATTTTTTACACCACACTGCATCAGCGCAGGGTTTTGAAGTTTGTGTGTCAGTGTGTTATAGCGCTGATGAGACCGCAGCCGACAAGGCGTCGGCTGTGCTCAGTGCTGCTGGTGGGGCTTGGGGCTGCCTGCCCTGCACTGGGCTCCCAGCGAGGAACAGCAAGCCTTGCTCTCACATTGGGAAGCTTAGGTGCCAAATGTGAAGCTAAAGAAAGCTGAGGGAAGTGCTCAGTTGAAGGCTGTCATTAGGACATTATTACGGCATCAAATTTGCACTAGTTGTTAGAGCTGCTCAGTGATATCCACCAGTACTGGTGCTGTCACTGGAGTGTCACCAGGTATGGATAAAAATTGCTGTGGAAATCCAGGGGTTGAATTTCCTGCTTTTCAATCTCTAATCTTTCAGCTCAACTAACATTTAAGTTGTCAGTATAAAAAAAAACGTGCAGAAAGCATAAGAGATTTAAAAAGAGTTTAATATTAATACTCAGAGAAGAATGTAATTTGTTCTTTCTAAGCATACCTGTTCACCTTTCTGAGTACTCTCTGGCACAGTAGCACCTCAGTCTTTGCTGGGGTTAACAGGATACTGCTGCAGTACAAAGAAATGAATCCAAAGAACAAAATTGTTCTTGATTTCTGTTTAAAACATGCTAGTTGAATGTGTGTGTTCTATAAAAGTGTTTTCAGGACAAGCTTCTAAGTAAAGGGAGGAGTGGAAACCGTGTTGTGAGAAACATCAACAGCTGACAGATTAGGATGCTAAGCAAACTAGTTTAAATTTAGATGAGCCCATATGGCAGCATTTTTACAGTATAGGTGGGTCTCATAACACAACATAGGAGCCTGAGAGGGGCTATTTGCGTCATATCGTAAGTCCAGTCCAAACAGAATAGTCTGGGAGGGACTGGAGTTTTCCCTAGGGAGGAAAGGCTCATCAAAAGACAGTGTCTCCAGAGGATGAACAGGGCTAAACAGTGCATGATAGCTGTTTTGTGTGGATAAGTAAACTCTCTTGGGTGTAATTCATTTGGTACATTTTTGACCTTTCCTTTAGAAATGAGGGAAATCACACCTTGAGCTGCTCGTTTCTCCTCAGCACTATGAAGTTCAGTATAACTAGCTCAGATGCAGATACCCATACCCGGTGTCAACCAGGAATCTCACTTGTTTTGTCTTTGGAAGACACCAACTACAAGTCATGAAATCTGCCTTGTTTAATATAATCTTCACACATATAATTGATCATCCATAATTGATTAAGAGAGGATGTCAGACTTGACAGCTAATGATGCTGGTGTACCTTTTTTTGACCAAACAGACGGTGAAGGGGGGAGCCATCATTGTGGAAGCATTGTGACTCAGCAGACTTGAATAGGTTTTGATCTTGGTTTTGCTTTTGCCAGTTTTGTATTACACATCTTAGGAGAAAATACACATTTGGAATTGCCATGGATCTTCACTCTGACTCACTGCTCTACAAAATACACTGATAAATTGCTGGTTGCTTTGGTTCTGTGTGTACAACCAGAAATTACAGACTGTGTTATTTCCCTGGTAGCTACAAGGTGAAGTTTGTATATTTGGTAAATGCAGTTAGCCTAGAGATAATCTGAAAGTTTCAATAAATTTCTGAAGGAGGATATATGTGACTGATGGCATATTTGTTTTATTTGCTTGAGTTTACAAATGTATTCTGTTACAAAGGTTAAGATTTGGTTGGGCAACAGGAAGGAGGGTGGTCTTATGTAGTCCTGACTGCTCAACGTAGCTGGAGATACACAGCTGGGAGAAGATGCTGAACTGAAGAATACAGCAGGTAGGGAGTGAAACACAGGATGCAAGAAACAGGGCAAGGTGAGCCTGTCACCTATACAGGTACTTGATAGACTTAAAAAAGGTACAAGCATTAGATGTATAGCCAACTCTCAACTGGAAGCAAAGGAATATTAAAAAACAGGTCATGACGTCACTGCAAGAATGCACTACGTAGGGTGGAAGATTTGTTTTAAAACACTTTTTATTTCACTTTCAGATTATGTATTTAAAGCTATTTTTTCTGGTTTATTTTCTAATAAGCTTTCACTTTAGTGACTGAAAGCCATTTCAATGGTTTTTGAGGTATTTTGGGGCATCCGTCAAGATGTTTACCAGCTCTGAGTTCCTCCAAAACCCAGCAGACCTTTGCAGTCTTTTGAGATTTTGCAGAATGCTTTCATTTTTTTGGAGACGAATAACAGGTACCATTTTTAGTTCATGGAGCTCATGAGGAGCTTAGATAGTCTCTACTGGCTGTGTCTCCATTATATTATTAAAACACTCATTATCAGAGGATTTACTCCTTATGAGTGAATGAGCTACTTGACCTGAACTGTATCTGCTCATTTGCCAGTAGATGCTACGAGTGTAGTTCTGCATAGTTTCTTGTTAGTAGCTAAATCTTATGGATTAAATAGCCAGAGAACCAGAGGTTCTCTGGTTTGTCATGGTGGGACAAATGCGTGATTCTTTTTTTTTTTGTCTCAAGAAGCATTACCTGGCGTCAAAGGAGCTTGCCACTTGTATTGATTTTGTTCTTGCTAATGTGAGGCTTGAAGCAAGAGTAGTTCAAGAGAAGCAAGGTGACAATGTTTATGTCAAAGTCCCTCAAAAAAGGGTTTGATGAGTGACTGCCTATGGCAGTTCTCTATGATCTGTCCTGTATCAGTGTCCAAATCTACTGATTTCCTTAAAGCCCAGCTCCTGGAGTAATGTAACTTCATCAGAGTTTCTTTTCTTTTTGTATGTTCCTAATTTTTATAGTGGCAGAGATGGGGCGAAGACAACAACAACAACAACAACAACAAACTTGAAGTCATGGCTCAAGTTAACCTTGAACTCAAAAAATTAGCAGGAAGTACCTCTAGTAAAGAGGCACTGCTTTGCAATACTGATTACAGAAGAAATAAGTCTGTAATTCAGAATTAGAAATGGAATAGACTATGCTTTTAAAGTACAGGGGATTATTTTCTTGTCTTGCTAGCTGAAGATCAGTTTTCCAAGCTGCTTCTCTTAAGACTACCAGTTGTGTTTAATAACATAGATTATGAGGTCTTGCAGTCTGTAGGCTGACCAAGATTCTTATCTTTCTCATAGGGAGGTTTTGGGAAAAACATATCTCAGAAAATTAAAATAGCAATGTATTTCTTTTCTTTCTGTCTCTCCATCTCCTTGCATTCTCTCAAATGGACAAGCGCTTGTGCATAGAGTAGAATAAAGTATGTCTACTATTTTTTCAGTAGGTCCCTGGTTAATTAGCAGTCCAAAATAACACTTAGTTACACTGTAAAAATTAAAGAACAACTGAAATACTTAGCACAACTTGCTATTTTCTGGTTCAAGGAGTTCTTAATAATCTCTTTCCTGTAACTCATGACATTTCTTGTGTATATCATTTGTAAAAGAATGCAGAAGGTCCTTGATTATGCTTTTTTGGAGGTATTGCCTTGCTTTGCTTTCTGTCACTTTTAGAGATTTCAAAGATTAAAGTGCAAATAGCAGCCCTTTATTGAAAGAGCAATGGAATGTTATAAAAAAATACTAAATAATTATTAATGGTACTGTATGTATAATATTAAAAATTCTTTCATAGAGTTTCCATGTGAATTAATGCCACTGAATTCATGCTTTCCTACACAAATATATTTTTTTCTAAACAAATAAGGTATTTTATTTATATTAACAGTGCAAACTTCCGCTTGTCTCATGGGACCTGTGTAATCTTGCTTTATACAGAAACAATAAAAATTGCTCCTAGCCAATAACAGGTATAGAAATGCATTTGTTCCCCTTTCACAGTGCTATTATCCATTTCACACTGGATAATCAATTATTCTTTCACCCTGACCACGTACTTTTGGAGTCCTGTTTATATCTCCAGTAATATTACTTGTTCATGAAGAGGACTGAAATGTAACTTGCATTTAAAAGTTCTCATTTTGCTGGTGTTTTACTACTTTGTAAACAAATCTCTTCAGATAATGTTGGAGAATGATGTGATTTGACAGTGAGGATTTCTGTTAAAGCATAATGATTAAAAAACAATATAGAAAAATACGTAAAGGTTCAACTAAGGAAAATTTTCACTTTTTCCACTTTTTTGAAGTTTCGTAGTCAGTTTACTGATCGATATTTTTCATAGTAAATTCTGCCAGATATAAATAACTAATCCCTTTGGTTTGTACAATGTTAAACACTAAACTAAAAACTAATTCTTCTCCAACTGAGTGGTTTTTTTTTCAAGTATTAAACAGGTTTGTTTGTCTTTGGTCACAAGTTACTGCTTTTATTATTTTATTAGTCAGGAGCTTACATTTGTGTATTAAATTGTTAGCACAGATGAAAAAGAAAAAGGAATCACATTTCTGTTGACTTTCTGATGTATGCCTTTAAATCTGCACTAATCTCAGCTGAGTCCACTCAACTCAAGTGGAAATGACAACCTGTTTTTTTTTTGTAATTTTGTAAGGTGTCATAACGCATCTGTTTATGGTGGTGGCAGTAAAAGCTGAGAATGCTGCATTAAGGGATATTTGGAATCTCCCGCATCTGAAACCAGGAAAGCCTTATATGTTGTTCAGCTACGAAAGAAAACTGAGTCTCTTTGCTCTGCAACGAATCTGTGACATACACTGCAATTCCTAGCTATCGCTTTGTAACTAGATAAAATCTCTTTTGCGCCAGTTATTGGCAGTGTAATTTATCTGTTTGCCTGCACTTTTGAGGCTAGTCAGTAGACAAAAATGTACAATTTCTCAAAAGTAATGCGTCTTCTTTCAATATTTTGTGCCATTGGCAAGAAACTAAAAGTAAATAGAATACACTTTGTTCTTGAGGTGCACAATTCAGAAGTGATGTTATTACATATCTCAGCAGAGGGAATATACTGCTTCATTTTGTGTGCTTTTTATGTATTCTGGCAAGAATTAAATGAAGTTAGTAACAAGTTAAGGACCCCTGCCACTTGGTATTATTGAAGAAGCTTCCTCTGTGTGACAATAGAAAATGGAGTGTGGTTCAGAATGTAATACTTAGCATCGCAAGTTATCCTGCTATCCTCTTTTCATTGAGCATTGCCATGATAATTTGGAATACTTTTTCAATAGATTGTTTGGGTCCTTTCCAAATTTAACTCTAAGTCAGTTTGTGAAAGAAATACAAACTGATTTCAAATATTTCATTGCTTTGTGATACAGCATGCAGAGAAACCAATAGTCAAGATTGTAAAAATAAAAGTAATGTTTAAACATTTCATTCTAAAAATATGAAATATCTAGGAAAGGGAGAATCAAATTAATTCTTTGGTAAGTTAGGTGCTGTCTGAAATATATTCAGTTAAAATTGAAAAGATCATTTATGTCCATCCCCTTGTGCTTTCAATGTTCAGCGCCATCTTCAGAGAAACCTCATTCTTAAAATCCACTTATTTACTGATTCAAAGGGCAACACATTAGTCAAGTTTTATACATAAGTTAAACGGTAATAGAATCTGTCACATTGTGGTGCATTGATATTTTTTGATTGTGACTAAAATAAAGTTTGGTCTTTTCTGGGGCCTTTTTATGGGAAGTTACCGATGTGAAGCCCATTGCAAAAATGAGGACACAGAAATTAGTTTACCCTGGTAAAGTTTTAATTAATTAAATTTAATTAATTTAATTGATTTTTTTGTTTGTTTTAAAGAGGAATGTTAAGCAATGTTTTGCATGAGGTTTTATTGTCAGAATTCAGAAACCAGAAAATACTAGGTAGAGCTAAGATGTTCAAGTATAAGAACAAATCCTAAACAAAATACTAGAAAATGTTTTTTTCAAAGACAAGAAGATTCAGTAAGACGGGATATTTCTTAGTCTTATCTAAAATTAAAAGAGCAAATAAAAATTACAATAGCAAAGCTGGCATAACATGGACAATAGAATTTTATTTCAAAGCAAACTTTGAGAGCATGAGTACAGTTGTGCAAAGATGATTTTTAGTGTCAGTGGAAGATGATGCCTGTCAGGTAACAGTTAAATCTATTAAACTGTGATTAGTGTTAACTGAGTAACATATCAGATATTTTAGATAATGAGAAATTAGAGGCCATTGAATTTCAATGTATTAGAAAGAACATGGATCAACACTGGAAGACAGTATTTAGGGAGAAATCACCAACAAAATCATATGTTGCAATATCAGAAACATTGGAAATGTACAATATAGTCCAGCAGGGAGAAAAATGCAAATTATTAAATAAAGTTATTAAAATTAAACTACCATGGTCTGTCTAAAATGTTTATATGGAAACCATGTCCTTTTAACAACCTAAATCTCTTCCCTTCCCAACAAATAGCCTGCAAAAATAAGATGGCTGGTAAAGGAGACTGTTAACAATTGTGCTATAGACAAGTCCATTAAATCCAATCACCTTGTGAATCTGAACAGATAAAAATTATCCCAGCGAGAAGCCAAGTTGCTGTAGTTCTATTGACAATCAGATTTGCTCAACTAAAAGCACATAGCAAGAAGCAAATTTCACGTAGTTAGAAATGTATTGTAAGTCCTAGGGACAAAATGTCAGTGCACACAAGTGGAAGAGACCCCATTTTGCAGTTAACATAAAGACATTCCCAATAAAAAGGCAAAGACACCAGCACAAATGGTACGGTGCTATGCTTTCAAGAAAAACAACCATTTTGCAGAACTCCAACTTGCTTTCATAGTTTACCAAGAAATTTCATCAACACAGTGGAAATGCCAGTGACAATGACAGTGCAGGCAGATGAGACCTTGTGTCTCTCTTAAATGTGTTCTCAGTGTGAAGTTCTGCGGGAGATGGGTTTGTGATGTTAGGCATGAATGGACAAAAAGTGGAGTTAAAAATAAACACCAAAGTTGAGTGCTCTGCAATCATTGTGAAGACAGAAAAATAAGAGAACACAGAGAAACAGTCTGTCTAACAAAGCCACAGCATTTCAGAATAAGTACTATTATTACTTATGGGAACAGGGAATAATAGAAGCTATTGCTTTTCTGAGTTCACATTATATCCTTTTCCTGTCTGTCCTGAACAGAGCAAAAATTTTCTTTAAAAGACATTTTTCTTTAAAGATTTTAATTAAGCTTTCAGTTTCTGGTGCATATTATGAGATATCAAAAATATTACTATTAGAGAGCACTGATATGTAAATGTTCATATTGTATCTTTTCC
>VXAL01001206.1:1215-19398 GCA_013399475.1 Chauna torquata | reverse complement strand
TTTTTTTTTTTTCCTCTGATGAAGGGTTATGGCAATCATCTTGCCATGATTGTGGGTGTTATTCCCTGGGGGATGGGAGAGGGCTGATGAATCATATCTGCCTCTAGATTGGTATTTTGGGAGCTCTTCGGATGGGACTATTACAAAATATTGTACCAGAGAAGTTTATGACTTTTGGTAGAGAGTGAAATGGGACAGACGTTTTCATGCAAGTGATCTTAAAACTTATGTGAAGTATAGAAAGTTACTAGCATGTATTACACGTGATTAGGTTTGGTTTTTTTTTGGTTTCTGTAAGGCTCTCTACTTGTTGCTGAAGTCTAAAATTTTTGTAGGGCTTAATCTAGTTTAAATCTTTTGACTAAGGGTGTTTGGGGTATTCTTTTGTGTGTATGTGTGTGTGTGTGTTTGTTTTACCTCTGTTAATTATAATTAAGGATGTTTAAGGCAGAGAACAGGACATGAAACTGGCATAATAATACTTTTATGCTAGATTTTTCTCCATCTCCATCAGGAACCATCCTGTTCTAGTACAACTTTAAGACGGCAATGCTGCTTCACCAAACTTCCTTCTACAGTGAGAGAAGTAGGGATAACTCTTGGAAAAAGTTTTGAGGCTAGTGACAAAATATGTTTGTCTTTCAGATCCCCAGCTCAAGGGTATAGTGACCAGGTTATATTGCAGGCAAGGCTACTACTTGCAAATGCACCCCGATGGAAGTCTCGATGGAACCAAGGATGACAGCAGTAATTCTAGTAAGTGACTGCCATAGGGGAATGTCTTAATCTCACACGCAGTTTGAATCATTCAAGTGTATACATGCAGACACAGTTTTAATGTGTTTGGAAGGTTTCTGAATGTGTTTTGTCAAAAGGAAGAGGGTTCTGTCAATTGGAAGCCTAATAAAAGCTGGCACATCTTGAGCAGGACAATGGCCTAAATGTGTTCCCTCTGAAGGTGTGAGTGCCAATGGACCCTGGGGGTGAAATATTTAGGCCAACGTTGTCTTCTGATAATTTTATAAAAATGATAAAATTAAGTAATGTTTTTAAAACTATATATTTAACAGAAATTTATTATCTTCAAGTAAGTAAAAAAAAGAGAGAAGGAATAAAAAATTATTTGAAAATCTGATCATATAGGCCCTGATTCAGCAAAGCAAATACATGAACTACCAAAATCCTGCTTAAAGCACATGCTAAAGTGCCTTGCTGAATTGGGGCTGAAGATCCTACAGTCTGTCCCTATACCAGCAAGAGTTCCAGTGATTTTAACAGGATTTCTGCCAGTGTAGGGACTGCTACAGTAGGAAGTTTTCAAAAATACTCCAAACAAAAGTGGTCTCAAAGGGCAGTGTGGATCATTGCTTTGGTATTCTTTTCCTATGATACTGCCATGTATTTTCAATCAATGAACATATGTTTGATAACTTGAGCTGTAAATGTTAATTAAGCAAACATATTCATACTCTAGAAACACTTGACTTTTAATTTTCCATTTTGCAGAGAACATTTGTATTTTGTTTAGTTCAATGAGAATGGGATATTTAAGTAACATGTTTCCATGTGGTCTTGGAGTCTATTTTAAGCATTTTTAATGCAAAAGATTTATCTGCTTATTATGCATATATAAATAAGCCTTTAGTTTCCTCAAAAATGTTGGAATTAGGCAGTAGAAATTAAGGGATCTGAGGTTTCTGCGTTTCTTTGTTAAGGCTCCTTGTTTTACCTGTTAATGCATGGCTGTCATTTTTAACATATTTCATCAACAGCTGGCATGATCATCTTTTATTGTTCTATTTTTTTTAGAATTGAGAAAATAATTGATTAATCTGTTTTGATGTGTATTTCTCTCTCTGTTCATTTTCCAAGTATTTTGTTTTTTCCCCTGTTCCTTATTTTTTGTCTTCCCTTTTCCTTATTGTGTCCATCTCTCATACCCACTTCCGTACTGGACCAAATACTAAGACCTTGTACAGACAAGATCATTATTGCTTTTTTGCTTTTTACAGAAGCTTTGCCTATATGAGGTCTAAGTAACGTTTCTTAGCGTGCAAACTTCTATTTCACTCTCCCTCTCCTCTCTCTTCCTGTCTTTCTCATATTTTCAGCTTCAGTGAAGAGGTGTGTGTGATGGTAACAATTTTATAATGTTTTATGTTATTTCTGTTTTTTTTTTTTCTCTTACAAATCTGTGGATTTTTAATCTTTGTAAAGCTAGACCATCATGCCTCACTTTCCTCTTTTCACTGTTGTCAGCTTTACAAATCTTCCTTTTTTCGCTTATTGTGTTACTTGCCCTTTCTCTCCCCTCTTCCCTGCCTTTCTAGATTTCCATCTGTCTGCCTATCTCTTATTCTTCTCAGTTGTTCAAAAATGCAGAATGAATATTCTATATTATTAATAGTTTGAAATATAGAACTAGTCCAAAACCAGCCAAATACCAGATAAAAGTATTGCATATTTTGGATAAATGTTGTTAGGTAATATTATATTTTACTTCAACATAACTTTTGGGGTAAAGTGATTCTTTCTACAAAGGAATATTTTCTCTCTAACTGGTGGCCTTCACTATTTATTTCTTCAGTAGTCCAATGTTATAATATTGTTAGGTAAAGACAGGTTAGACCATAAAGATGTATAAAATCAATGTATTTGCCAGGAAAACATACAATCTCCACCATAAATTTTGCCTGTATATCAACTAGTATCAACAACGTATCAACAGTTGAAAAGACTGATCCATTTTGTATAGTCATGAGAATATGATTATGTTTCTTTTGTGCTGTCAGTCTTTCTTCTTTGTTCTCTTCCCTTTCCACTCTGTTTCCTTCCATGACCTGTTGAACTTTGTTTTCTATTGCTTTTCTTTATTGCAGCATATTTGTTTTCCTTTTCTCTATCACTTAAAAAAAATAATTTTCTTGTGGATATAATTCTTAGTGTTCTGATCTGTTACTTTATGAGCTCCTTATCATGATAATTCATGTCTGAGGCTTACCAGTAAATAAGTTTTGGCAGCTGCAGAGGAGGAAGTACGGTCCCATCCTGCCAGGCCCCACCTGGGACGGAGAAAATTCTTCTTCTGACTACTGAGCTTGCAGTCTGCCTATTTAATGCACCCAGTGGGCAAAGGGATGAACATATATTCGCTGTCAATAGGACAGACAGTACGCTTACCTTGGTGGCGAGGATGACTTTCATTTGAAGTGTGTTTCATAAAAAAGAGGAAATTGAGACTGCTGAAGGGCGTGCATCTCTGCCAGCCTTCCAGGCACATTCTGCACTATTCAGTGTCGCTGCAGCCTGTGAAGGTGTCCTTATCACCTACACAGCCTCTGAGTAGCTTGCTGTCTTGGAGAAACCAAAGTGAGTGAGTAGCAAGGGACAGAGAAGAAAAGTGATTTTTGTTTTCAGCAAGGAAACTGAAGCTTAGTCATGCTGCTACTTTTGTGCTGTTGCAATTCATTGTGTCAAGCAGTTGGAGGAATGCTTGAAGTTAAAATCCCTCAAGTGCATCTCATTTTGTACTCATTTTATATGTATGCCTGTAAACATAAGTTACATACTATTGGAGTCACGGTGTTATGGAGAGGTAGTGTGCAGAAAGATTGAAAAGTAGTCTGTTCAGATTGAGTGGTTCTGTTAACACTTATTTTTTGTCATTAAAGCTGCTTGCTAGTCTCCTTAACGTGACTTTTTACTTCTGTCTGAGTTCAAAATGAGTTGTATCAGTGGTTTCAGTTAGCTGTTGTAGTGTAACCCATTATAGAGTGTCAGCCATTGTAAATAGAGTGATGGGTTTCAGTTTGTTGTTGGAATCTCTTTTTATGTATTTTATGAGGTAGTTATGTTTTGTGATAGAGTATGAAGTAATCCAGCTGTTGGTTAACCTTGCTGAGTTTTCTCTGATCACATCACCAAACCAGGGCTGTTAGTTTAAACTATTTTGTGTGTGCAGTCTGTATTTTTGCCAAACTTTCAGTAGTATGTGGAAAGAGGTTTTATTACGTTGCTTCTTTTAGCTGGTTTTCTCTTTTTTCTTCATTCAATGCCTTACAGTTTCTGGTATTTGTGTTTTGTTCTTCTTTTTTTGTAGTGGCAGCATTATTACTTTTGTAGTGACTGTGGTTAAAGCTATAGGCTTGGTTACTGTGATCCTACTCAGTATAGCTGTCCCTCTCTAGCTTTAATTTTTTGGCATTTACAGCAGTCCTCAGCATTACTTGCTGCAAATGGAAATTTTATCAGGGGTAGGTGCTCACAATGATCTCCATGGGCCTCACCACTACTACTTTGGAAAAACAACCTACTACACAGAAACTATAAAGAAATAGATGTCCATGTTATGCCTGTGGTGACAAGCATTGCATTCCCCTCGTGACTTCCTCCCTACCCAAAACATCTCATTTTCAGGCTTTGGTCTATCTTCAACATTTTGTCTCATGGATGAAGGGCAGTTTTAGAAGGAAAACTAATCAAAGTTGTCAATTCTGATTCTTTAATTTCTGAGATAAAAACCCTGAATATCTTAGCCCTGTGGCTTATTTTGATTCACATGAAGACAACATGTGAACTCAGACAACTGCTGAAAAAGTTCAACATTATGGTACTTCCCTTGATGTGTGATAAACCTGATTTTAACATTCAAATGTTGCTATTTGTGCCTCTTATGAAATTACAGTTATATTTAAAATACATTAAAAGAGCATTGCTCATTTGTAGCCCTGTTTCATAAACTGGTAAATGCCAGATTTAAGATTACCCAAGCAACTTTTATTTGGCTGTGCTCTTGCTTAATTATGCAGCACCATGGTTTACTTCTTTCATGACACCTGATACCTAGAAGAGCTGATGTTCAAGAAATCATGCACCAATTTAACTTTCCTTTATTTTCATCTTCTAATGCATATTCCTAATGCTCTGTTTATATCTTCCAAAATGAATATGGAAATTTTAACTTTTTAATGTCTTTCTAAGGTACCTACCACTAGAATATTTTGGTTTGAAGATATTAATAAATAATCTTCACAGCATCTTTGTGAGATGAAAGATAATTAGACAGAAATAAAACGTATGAAGATTAAAAAACAACAGCTGCAATGCTGTTAGATTCAGATTACTAAACTGAAATGTTTGCAGTCTGATTTTTGCACAACTTTTTACTGCAATTTGTCTTCAAAGAATTACACAGGCATTTAGTCATCTATTTACCAACATCTGGAATTTAGGTAAGCCCATTTCTCCCATCAGTATAATCTTAGTTTGACAAGATCAGGGGAGGCTGTGTTCAGCCATACTAAAAAGTGCATTTTAATTACATCTTGTATTACGTCAGTCAGGTAGAATAGGTTTGCTACACGAGAAATGGATGAACAGATCTCAGAGTATCAACCTCCCTGCACTCATTATTAGTCTAAAAGATGTTCTGGTGGAGTTGCCATTTTTGCCTGTGGGCCTGTAGATGGAAATAAATTAAAGAAATAGTTGCCTTGATCTGATTGCAAATTTGCTGTGGGAGGTTTTGTTAACTGACACCAGGGCAATGCACATAGAGAACAGACAGCAAGTTTATAAGCCTTACACAATTGGTTTCTAGCAAGTTTCTTGAGAAAAACAGTGATCTGTAATGGCTATTGTCTTGTAGCTACACGTCAGTCATACTTAAATAGACTTTACAGGACTATTGAAATATCTGATTTCAGACATTTCAGATTTAAAATTAATATACTGTGATGGTAATACAGAAAAAAAAGGGAAAAAGGAATGTGTTGGGTTTGTGTTTTGCTCGAGTAAAGAAAGGAGTTATTACTTACCAAAAAGTGGGCTTTAACTATAACTTTGGCTAAAACTTTTGGAAGATTAGAATCCAACTCAAATTTAGGCCAGCAAACCTTCCCCATGGTACCTAAAAGAGTAAAAATGAAAATTCTTCCTTTTTCTGGACAGTTGTTGCGGTTAACTGCCCCTCGCCCCCACGTTCTGATCACATGTGTGATGGGAGTAGGCTTGCAGGCATAGGAAAGGTAAAAAAATCATCAGCTTTATAGTCATGGTTTAGATGGAATACAAAAGAGAGCTAAGGCAGTCTGCACAGGTTCAGAGCTGCAGAGAGGAAAGGGTTTTACTCACACCATTTCTGTCGATAGGTTCTCTTGGTTTCCCTGATGTTCCCACCTCTTGTTTGCAGGTGGATTTACCAGGGTTTATACTTAAGTGTGAAGCATAGGAGAATTGAGCACCAGGCAAAATTATATTTTCTGGGCTGTTCAAGAGTGCTGCGTCTCTCTCAGCACATCTCTGGACTTGCTGGGCTAGGTTTAGGAAAATCAAGATGTTCAGGGACCTAACTCCCCACTTATTTTTGGTCTTGGGTCGTTGTCTTAAAGACAGGCAGAAGCAAGGGGCATGGTTATTTTTCACCACCACTCAGGTAAGGGTACATCTTTGGCTGTGCAAGTCTTATATGCTGGCAAACTCTGGAAAGCTTTCTGCTTTTATAAGGCAGGTTCTTATTAGAGTGGGGGATAACACAAGAAAATCCTAGAAAGGTTTGAAATTTGCAATTGGGCACAGAAGTCTTGCTCACTAAAGAGTACTTGCACAGCCTGGTTCTGGAGGAAATAGATTTTCCTTTGGCCAACTTCAGAGCGCATAAAAATCACATGCCGTGCATCACTGGTGCGTGCTTTGCTGATCTCAGTATGAAGCACATTGCTGAGCGTTTATGAATCAATAGCACCCTAGCCTCCCTAGTTTCACCAAAGTCTGAAAGATTTTGTGGTAGATACCGAATATTCAGTATGTGCAGAATTACAGCAATTCAGATCACACTAAAACTTTATGATCTTACACTAATTACAGCAGCTCTGACAATCTCTGATTAATAGTTGGTGGCAGTAAAAGAAACACTATGTCCTCTCCTCACTACTTTCAAATTCACCAGCAACTATAAGCCACTCCAGTAATTTTATAGGTTGCATAAAACACTGCCATGTTACAGGCCTCTAATTTTCTTTCAATGGTAGTTTTTTTTTTTTTTCTAGTTCTGACACTTTATTTTTATTGATAATACAATAAATGAAATCTACGTTCCGCAATTTTGGACTGAACCACTGTGATTTGGGGTTATTTTTCATTAGCAGTTTTTCATGGATGACTTCCTTTCCTTATACAAGTATTATTTGTTTTTCTTTCCTGGTGTCCTCTGAATATTTGTTGCCCTTCCTCTAGTAGGGTGTTCATATCCAGGTTGCCTCCTGGAATTTCTTTTCTTCTAGAAAGAAAACAACATTAACTGCCTGTCTGTCCGTTTCTGTTTCATTTATTTCTTGGTCCTTTTAACCTGACTTAAAAAACCTGATGGTAAATTCCCTCTGAAACATAGTTTTGCTGTGACGCTTATCCTACACTACTCAGAATAGTGGTTTTGCTGTTTTTGACATTGTTCCATTTGAGGGTAATGGCTATTTTTTAAAAAAACTTCCAAATTATACCAAACATTTGAAAGCACTCAAGTCACGCAGTGTTTAGCATATATACTCTTAGGATATCTTGTCTGTTACTGCCATATTTCACTGGTTTACATTTATCTTTCATAGATCAGAGAGGGAACTTTGTCTGTACGCAGTATTTTTGTAGAGACCAGCCCAGTAAGATCCTGGCATGACTGAGACTTTCAGAAACTACTGAAATACAAATACTATATATTTGTGCTAATTCATATCTGATGTCATCTCTTCTATTCTTCTTTGTAAATCCATAACTTTGTTTTCTGTTTTTCCAGAGCTTTTTTTAATATATTTTTCTTTCTACAGCTGTAGGAATCGCTCTGCTACAATAATTCTTAGCTTTACACTGGCTTTGTGTCTTCCTAAAAAGATCTTATGGTACATATGATTCTATGATTCTATACGCTTTTTCTTCATAAGATTATTCCAGACAATGCTGCTGTTGAAGGAAAGGTGTTTTTTTGTTGGTTTTTTTTTTTTTCATCCACTTCTATCTTTACGTTCTAACAGTTGACCCATAGTTTTTCTCAGTTGTAAAGATTTGATCAGCTTCATCATAAATTATCTGCAACTTTATGTCCTTAGACCAACCAGGAGTTTTCACATCCTATGAAAATGTACTTATCCACTGCAAACATATTGCCCTTTTTCTCTTGATTTGGGCTTTACCTTTGGCATTCTAACTACGGGTAGCCTCACAGTGTACACTTTCTGGTCACACTTATGGATGTCCTTCCTAAATTTTGAGGAACTCACTGTAGGAGTTACTGTATTCTTGAGACTCGGCTTGGTACAACCATGATCCCCTATGCCCACATTTAGCACACAGGTTGTGCTTTTGGTTTTCATCCAAGTAGATGTGAATCCATGACTCATCCGCAGTGGAAAATTGCTTAGCGTGAGCTCTGGTACATCCAGATCTTTTCTTCAGAGACTATTTGATATGCACTTTGCATCTGATTTCCTGATAAGAGTCAGTAAACTTAGCATAGATGTGTTTGCTGGCATAATTCTTAGGAGAAAGAGTGGTCTGTGTCTCGTTAGCCTAACACTGGTATTTTCAATGAATGCAGTGGGGCTCTTCTAAAAGATTCATAGAGGAATCTTGTAATCTTTCAGCTGTGATTCTAGGTCTGAACGGTACATACCATTTAGCCTCCTATTCTTACAGTGCACAACTGTATTGCACTTGCAACCCAGAAAGCAAACCGTATACTGGGCTCCATGAATAGAAATGCAACTAGCAGATCGAGGGAGGTGATTCTGCCCCTTTACCCTGTTCTCATGAGGCCCCACCTGGAGTATTGCGTTCAGCTCTGGGGTGCCCAGCACAAGAACGACTTGGACCTGTTGGAGCGGGTCCAGACAAGGGCCACAAAGATGATCAGAGGGCTGGAACACCTCTCCTATGAAGACAGACTGAGAGAGCTGGGGTTGTTCAGCCTGGAGAAGAGAAGACTCCAGGGAGACATTATTACGGCCTTCCAATATTTAAAGGGGGCCTACAGGAAAGATGGGGAGAGACTTTTTATCAAGAAGTGCAATGACAGGAATGATGGTTTTAAACTAAAAGAGGGGAGATTTAGATTATATGTTAGGAGGAAATCCTCTGCTATGGGAGTGGTGAGGCACTGGAACAGGTTGCTCAGAGAAGTTGTGGATGCCCCATCCCTGGAAGTGTCCAAGGCCAAGCTGGATGGGGCTTTGGGTAACCTGATCTAGTGGAAAGTGTCCCTGCCTATGGTGGGGGGGGGTTGGAACTATATGGTCTTTAAGATCCCTTCTAACCCAAAACATTCTATGATTTTATGATTTTTCAGGAGAACAGGTTTTCAAATCTACTTACTCATTTTTCCAGTATTAAATAATTGGTTTAATATAGCATTTATATATTGGAAGTAAAATTTAGTTATCACTTTTTCTTTTGTTGTTGTGAGACTAGGGGACTCCTCCTCTTCACACTGGTCTTTTTGTTACAGAGGTGTATATCATTGCTAGGGTATCTGCTATTAGCTATTTTTTAATTAAAAGCATGCTTTTCCAGAAATTCAGCCTTTGAGCATGCTCTGTGTTCAGCTCAATAGGATTTATGCACTTTTAGAGTCAAGCACATATTTCAGTGCTTTCTTGAACTAGAACAAGCAGCTACCATTACCTGAGGCTTATATCAAATATACCATTTACAAAACCAAATGGTTTTTTAAGATTTAAAATCACAGACACCTTGAAAGCAATCTTAACAACAGTACTTCTTAATCCAGTAACACAAAAATGCCTAAGAAAATAAAAAAAATCCTACTTGCCTGAATCAGAAAGATATGTGTTCTGCAGGGCATCTCACAAGTATTACCCTTCTGATCAGTTTACGCTGGTGAAGGAAATGTTGGACTCTTTGACTGTTTTCAGATAGCTTCAGATACTTGTATCTGCAGTGCTTTGTACTTGCCAGTTAGCACTTGTGCCTAATACTGAAATATTGCACAACTTACTGCTACATAATGCTACAAGAAAAGTACTTACTTATTGCTACATAGATACTCAGGCTTTAATTTTAAGGATTAACTTTACTAGAAACAAGACTTTCTGAATTAGCTTAATTTTAAAATCAGAAAAAAAAATTATGAAGGAAGTAGCTGTCTTTCTTTTTATTGATGTTGTTCATTAAAATAGATTAATAACCATAGTATATTCATATCTGGTCATGTTTTTTCTTCACAGCGTTATTCAACCTTATACCAGTGGGACTTCGAGTTGTTGCTATCCAGGGTGTAAAGACTGGCTTGTATATAGCCCTAAATGGTGAAGGTTTCCTCTACACATCAGTAAGTACCTTTCTGAACTCTGTGTAAAAGGCACAGCTGAAGTTGAAATCTACACTGTAATGTAGATGTGTAGTAACTTGTAAGAAGTTTTATAATATCTATATTTATCTATACATATAGTACACACGCTTGTGTGGTCATGTACATAGGCAGAGTATCTATAAATGGTATATAGTAGAAATTACTGGGTAATGTGTGTGAGAGTCTGTATGTTAGCAGTAATAAAAAAGCCTTCTGCAGAGTTCTTTTTCTAGTAGGATATACTGGGAGCATGCAATACACCTCAAAGATTATTGTTTTCAATTAAATTCTCCAGAATCTGGAAATAAAGATCTGCAATTATTTTCTTACTGATTTGTTGTTCAGAATTGAAAAGCTGCTACAACAGTTATTTTTATTCATAAGACTTATAAATTCCATATAAAAAGTCATTTACAGCCTTAAAGTTTATCGTAGTCTTCTAAGTGTATGCTTAGCATTATGTTTTTTTTTGTCAGATATCAGAAAAAAAAAATAAGAATTCTGTGAAGGACAGTATCTTTGCAGAATGATCAAAGTTTAAGAAAAAATTTTTTGAGTCATAAGCAATACTGCTGTATAAAGTGATTGGAAAGGCCTCTTATCATCTAGGATATTCCAAATGATTTAATGCTAATTAGTCAATGTGTTATGAATACAAAAATCCTCAATTTTGTGTAAATTTAGTGTCTTAACCTCCTTTAGAAGACAGACAAACCTTAATAGGAACAGGCAGTTCTGTCAAGTCTTAAGAAGGTGGCTTAAAGGATTTTTCATTACTATATTTTTATTGCGCTCTATGCTGAATTTATTTGCATAGTACTTTTTCCATTTCTTATGTCACATAATTCTTAATTCCTCACTGAATTACAATACACTACTTTGTTTTCAATATCCATTGAAGGGAAATTGCACAGATTAAGTTTCTGATGCCCTCAGGGAAAGTATTCTGTTTGTTTCAAAAATACGATTGTCTTGGAAAACCTAATTAGGGAGAAAAAATGGAACTAATCTTGAATGTCAATGTCAAGACAAAGAGAAAATTGTTGCTCATAAAATATCAGTTGGAAATTCCAGCAGCGTGATCTAAAACATTTTTTTCTTCTGTTAAAAATAATAATAAAAAAATCTATCACAGAAAAATATCATATGACATGTAATATTTTCTGACAGAAGGAAGAAAGCTAGAAGAAAAAACCTAGCGTTAATGCACTGCTGACTTTCTGGTTCCAACACTTCACGTGGGGAGTTCATTTCAGTATGATGAACAGTACTTTGTTATGTGTTATAGTATATTCCTGCCCAACACTTTCTGAAGTGAGTTCTTCCTTCCTTCAGAAAGAACTATAAATTTCAGAAAATGTATCATTTTCTGACGGGTCATTCTGCACAAGGAGAGACCCTATATGAACAAATTCTGATGTCCCCCATGCTTCTGTATTAATCTGGAAACGGTCCAAGTTAAGTGAATGATGTCATCTGGGGAAGGGAAAGGAATAGAAAGTACAAGGCAAGATAAGAAGAGGTAGCTGGATCCAAACTTTGAACAGACATGAACCTGACCCTTAAAACATCCTCAGATCTAACAAGACATTTCCATGACACCAGTGGGAATCTGAATTGCTTTGTTCCTATGTCATCTTCTTGAGCAACACAGATTACTTAGGTTGCGAACAGTCTTGTGGATCAAAATAAAAGATTATATAAATGGAAAAATATAATCCACATGTAATGTTTTGCAGGATTGCATATTCTTCATTGCTACTAGTGGCAAGACTTTTGGACTTAATGACTTCTTATATTCCTGTGGTTACTGGAAACTTATTAAGCACTTCTGAATTTTGTTCTGTGAATGTTATGTTTTTAACATATTTCATTTAAAGATTTCTTGGGAAAATATCTCAATCTGTCATTTTACCTTGTGTGAGGGAATGAAATGAATGTTTTTGGAATGTACTGCTTACTATTCCTTATGCAGAGAATAAAAGATGAGTGGTCTATTATGTGACAAAGATAAGAGACACATCAGAAGACTAAGTGGAAGGTTTGGGTTTTGGTATTTCTATAAAATGATTTTGAACTTATACTTTTGTCAAAGTTGAAAAGTAGTAATATTCTGGAATTTAATGAAAATTTAAAGGTAGTCATTTCAAAATATCAGTGCTGTAAGGTTTGATTGTTTCATATTAATGTATTGAAAATATTGACTATATATCTTCATCTTAGTAATTGCCTGCTTTTGGCTTGGAGACTAATGCATTTGAAAATAAGACAAAGCATCAGAGAGAAGAGAATCTTCTCCCTGAGGATCAAGATGAAGAAATACTGCATGCAGAATATTCTAAATACTGTGCTTTGCAGAAAAATATTTTTAACCAACCACTTTCTATTAGTGTCTTGCTTGTGGATTTTTTTATTCTTGGTCACTATTGTGTATCTCTTGCATCTGCAATGCAGAAGCTGTGTATTATGTGTTTTTCCCCTGGCTATTTAGGGGATGCTGGGAGAAAAATTTTTCTCAAACGAAGTTTGGTATGCCAACAGTCATCATTGAAACAAGTGCCAAATAATGGGAGCATTTGTTAAAATTTTCATATATTTAGATATATTACCAACTAATTGCAAACATTTCCAAAGATGGAAGCACAAGCTATAAACTTGGTGGTATTTGTGTTGTCTAAGTTGAGACTAAAGTCCTGTATAGCCCCTCTCCAGAGAATGTCTCAGTGTCCCTTTTTCCATTCACAGTGTATGAAACCTGTAGCTTGTGAGAATATCCTACACATTAATGCCTGTCTTCAGAGACTGAAAGCACCAGCTCCATTATTTTTAATGGAGCTAAATAAAATATTTTTATCATAAGCTTCACATAATATTGACTAATTAAACAACAGCACTGACAGGAAAGATATTATGTGTGATCCAACTTTCTCTGATATGAGGTATTCCATAAGAGGAAAATTAAGGTGCGGTGACAAAGACTAGTTTTGCATGTAGATTGTCAAGTGCATATTTACAATATTTCCTTACTTTTTTTTTAATTATTTTTTTTTTTATGGTTCTTTGTGTCAGTTTTGGAGTCCCTTGTTTTTATCTTATTTTATTCTGCCATTATTGTGTAAGACTTTTTCAACTAATTTACAGAATTAGAACTAGGAAAAAAAAGTTAAAGAAATATCATAGACAAGTGTTATGGTAGTATTTCTTTTTTACAACAGAAATGGTGGGACAGCAAGTTGTGTAGGAAAGTCAGTCTCTAGAGCTCTTTATACCTATTTTGCTTGCTTCAGCAGCTGAGATTTGTGTTCTGTGCTTTGGGGATAGATCAAGCCAGGGTCCCTATAACATACCATCACAGTCTTGTCAAATAAAAGAGAAGCAAAGTCTTTGGAGTTTGACAAGGCTTTGCAGAATTCCTAAGAGAAAATATTTAACCAAAATTAAAAGCTTATTTTTCAGCGAATTCAAAGGAATTACCGTAATGCCATAATTCATTATTTTATATGGTATAAAATTTGAGGAAAAGGGTCTTTTCATGTTTTTTTTTTCCTTACACTTTTAAGGGTTAGCCCACTTAGAGACTGTCCATTAAGCTCAGCTTTTTTGAAGTTTTAGTTTAGTGTATCCAACTTTATTTTTGTGTGCGTACATATGTCTATAGTGATATATGTATATCCATATATATCCACTCAGAATATATTTATTTAGTGACAGCTTTCCAATTCTAGGTATGTTAGTGGGCAATGAGAATTATAAAACAAAGCAGAGATTTATTTCAGATGAATTGGTGAACTCTGGATAAGTCAATGTTTATGACTGACTTATTTATCGCTGTGAAAGCTGGCTGGAGAAACTGAATTCTTCAACAAAGAACCATGCCAGCTACTTGCAAGATTTTTGATTTAGTTACACACTTTTCATGTTAAAGTCCAAAAATACACCTCACCTTGATCTCATCTTTAGCAAAGATGAACAAGGTAAGGTTTTATTTCAGGGGCTGAGCCTGTCAAAGTCAAAAGGAGTGGAGCTGGCTCCATACATGAAAAAAATTAGCACAGTCACAGGGGCTGTCCATCAGGAACAGGTATTGCCTACAGCAGGAAGATGGCAGTGCAATACATCACAGAAGTTTTTGGTGGTTTTGATGCCAATTTTGGTCAAATCACTCAGCAAAAAATTAGTTAGATTTTCAGGGGTGCTGCAGCTTCTTGTTTTGCTACTAAGACTTTATGCTGTTGTAACAGGATGAACTGAGGTAAAACATAGATTAGTCCGTTTTATGATTCCTGTTTTCCTAAAATGAGGATATGAGAGTCTTTGTGGATTATATCACTTCCTCTAACCTGTTGTCTGGCTGGAGTTCTGAGCTGCAGCTCCAGGGCTCCTCTTCTGGATATAGGACAGTGGAAACATTGTCAGGAAAATGGAGAGAGTAATGGAGAGGCATGGCTGTATTTCTGTGAGGCTTTACAAAATTTTATAAAGTATTTTAGAAGTAGAGACAGCACAATACTTACTTTACAGAATAATCTTCATGTAAGATGAAGATTTGTGCTTGAGCAGTCACATTACATGGTTTTGAGGGTGTTGGTTAGGTAGTGTTTCTGTGGTAGTAAGATGTTAGCCTGTGTTAGAGCCTTCATGAATGAGAGAAAAAGTCAATACCTGGTACTGCCAAGCATATTTACTATATCACCCTGGCAACTCTCACCTGAAAGAAAAGTCTTTGAGGGTTTTTCCTGACATTTCAGCAGCTTCCCAGTGCTGATATTTCCACCATTTTTTTAAGCCCAAATAATTGACCTGTCTAAGGAGAACAAGATTCAGCCTCAGGGAAGAAGGTAGGAACACAGACAGTACAGCATGCAGAAGAAAGAGAACTGAAATGATCTGTATTTCTAGTATCTAAATCAAAGTTGAATGAAAAAGAAATTGCTATAGCTTTTCACAGAACCTTTCTTTGTGCTTTGGAATACTAATATGTAACATGTGCAGTAATTTGAAGTAACTCAAGGGTACATACAACATTATAATAAACAGAACAGAAGGAAGATTAAACTAGGCAAAACCAAAGAAGAAATATGATGTTTTAAAATTCATATTTTTTTTACAAGAATAATTAAAAAGAGGTTAATGTGACATCAAGACAACATTTTTCTGTTGTTTTTGTCTGGTCACTGTGTAACAATGTTTTGTTATGGTAACCTAGGTTTTGGCAGAGATTGTACCCCATCCTGCAAGGCACAGTAGAAATAGTTAAGAATACATCTGTGTAGAGAGATGTGGGCAAATATGAGCTTGATCTATGATTTTAAAGGGGTGGGCTTTTGTTTTAGGAGTCAGAAAAATACTGAATAAAGTAAATCTTACTGCTCGTGAGGTATCTGTGGTTTTCTGAATGTAAGCACATCAGAATGGAGTGGCTCCTCTAATAATACTGTGATCAATGAGAAACATGATTTTCTTTCTAACGTCAGACTTATGCTTTAGGGTCTCAACCTTCTCCCACAATCTTATCTCCCAGCGCTGACTTTACCAAGGCGGGAATTGGACCTCAGTTCACTTGTCATTATGTGTGTCTTGGAACTACTGTGGCACGCTTTGGAGAGGGAAAAATGGTGAATTTAATTATTATAAAATCACAGCTTCTGGTAAAGGGTTTTGAAAACTACTTATGTTAACAGTGGTGTTTTTAACAGTGTAAACACACAGATCTTATGCAAGAGCTATCACCTAGNCTAGTTTTAATTGTCTACCACTGAAGTGCATTATTATGTACAGGTAACTTCTTTGAATAGCCTGTTATCTTTGGTATCAATTGGAAGGTAATCTATGCTTGCCTCATATAACAAAAGTTTCTCTGAGAGGAGATTAAACAGCACATTTCAGGGATGTGTTCCTCTGTAAGTTGGGATGCATTGCTTGAGAGGTAAAAAAAAGTTCAACATGTTCCAGAAGGAGCTGAGATACAGTGACAGGGAGGAGAAAAACATCTGCATGGTTTGTGCTTATTTATATCAGTGTTTGGAGGTAGATAATTTGCCTCTCAAGTTGCCTGCCAAAAATAAATACAGCAAATTGCTAATGTATTTATTTATACTACAGTGGCACTGAAAGAACAACTGATAACAGAGTCCTGTTGTATTTTACAAAATAGTGCCAGATGTTCCTGCTACAGAGTATAGTAGAGAAGGGGTGTGAAATACACACTAAGTCCATGGTTTTTTTTTCAGTGTGCTAGGTTTTCACTACATTTTTTGATTGAGTGTGCTTGAGTGTTTTGACACACCAGATAAGGGAAAATGGAGGCATGCACAGACACATAAGAGTTGATAGGGCAGGAGAGAAGAAGTGAGAAGGAATGGAAAGAGGCTGATGTGAGGAGACTGTGAAGCAGGGATTTAAGAAAGGGAAGAAATAGAACAGTTGAACAGGACTGTAGAAAAGCTTATAATGATATCATCACTACTCAAGAGTCTGATGCATATAGTTGTTACTCTCTGAGCATTTAGGATGCAGAAGTGGTTACTATTTGAACTAATGTTCATAAACTTTATGTAGTAGAAGTATGCTATTTTAAATATACAACAAAAGAACTTAGACCTGTGAAAGAATACTGTAGGTTGGCTCCTTCATCTGTGGCAGCTTGTTCACGCTCTTGACATTTAAACTCTGTAGAGGGGATAACAACACAATTTGACTCAAAACTTTCAGTGATGTTTCTCAATACTTAAACCAAACATATATGCCCTGTACATTGAGGTCCACAGTATCCTTGACAGGACTTATTCACAATTTTTGGTCTCTAAGAAAAACTTTCATATTAGCTTAAGATATTCCTTTTCCCGTGTTTACCACTTATATGCACATGCAAAAATCTCTTGATATGTGTATTCTCTTTCCCTAAGATTATAGAAATGTACAATGCAGTAAATGCATCAGGGTTAAAAAGCTGCACTTCCAGACCTCTTGCCAAAGCATGGAAGGTTACAGTCAGCAGCTGCAGCTGGATATTTTTCAACTAATAATTATATGACAAGGAATAGTATCTGTAGATAGGTATGCTAAAATGAGGGTAATCTAATCTCATGCTTCAGGAAATAAGGTGATTGCCACAGGGATCAAGAGGAATGCTTTCCTCAGTATATGGTGCCTCTTACTGTAGATGCACTGAAGGAGGTTTGCCTCTGAATTATTGTGCAATGGTCACAGCCAAAGGCTGGGCACAGGCTTGATGGACTAGCAGCTTAATCTAGTCTGTCAAATTTATGCTTCTAGCATTTCTTGTTTCTCGTGGTAACCTCTCTGTGCTTTTGGCCAATGTTTGTTTTGTTATATAACTGCAACTACAATTTTCTGGATGTTTCTTTACCCTCGACTTAGGCATTCAGGGTTGTCTGTAATCCCAAATGTTAAATGCTGTCTAACTGTGCATCATACAGTCTTCCAATGCCCCTTATCTTTTATTCTTTTACTTCCCTGGTAATTGTCATTTCACAAACCTATGAAAAAGATCATGTTCAAAATTTCTAATTTTCTATTCATTGCTATTTAATCTTATTCAAATGTTGCAGCAACGTATGAAAAGTGGCTAGCAAAGATTTAAAATCTCTCAAATTTTAGAAAATTATCAGAACAATGTTTTTCATCAAAACCTACTACTTCTTTCCATTATTGGTTAATTAATATTCAAAATATTGAAGACAATTGTAGATGGATTTATGGTAAGTTGAAATCCCTTCCGTAATAAATTTGATGTAATGAAGACCTCTCACAGCGTCTTCAAGATTTCCAAGTAAGAACTAAAAATGAACTCTGTGTAGAGTAGAACA
>VXAL01001205.1:173299-212650 GCA_013399475.1 Chauna torquata | reverse complement strand
GAAACTTCTGTTCATCAAGCACTGAGCTGCTGGACAAAGACTCAGAGGCCAATTACTAGGTATTTGTGCAGTGTAAGGAGTTCCTAAGATGTTGCATATCAAAATTGGTGTATTTGATCAATGCTTTAACAACTGAAAAACAACACACAATTTATTCAATTACTTTAAAAGCTTATATGGCTTCAATCACTAACATTGCACATCTTTAGTAGACCCAAATGCATATATTTTTAAATAATTTCACTTCAAAATAATACTTTCATTAAAATGTTCTTTTGCCATGATAGCAGAAGTATATGAGAAGACCAGTAAGACACACAACTTATTTCAGTCCGACTGCACTAGTAATAAAAGATTCAGCTCTAACCAGCTCTTTCTTGAGCGCTTTGTAGGCTTTTTTGAGGGTGACAGTTAAGAACATACATAGCTTTCACTTTTAAGTTTGAGCAGGTCTCCACTGGTGCTATAAGGAGTCACCAGGTATCAACATTTAGGAAATTCCCTATCAGCAACCCACATGCAAATTATCAGCAGAATTCATACTGTAAGTGATAGGTACAAACATTGCTGAGCTTAGTAGAGTGCCCCAAAAGCAATAAATCTCAGGCATTCCTAAACTGAAATTTAAGATCGGGGAGGGAAAAGAGATACTCCTCTTTGGTATTTTAGGCTTTAGTGTTAACAGATACACAGAAAAAAAAAAATCCAACTATCATACCTCAGGCTCCATGTGTCTTGGAAACAAAGATGTTGTGAGATATTTGTACAAAATTCTCATGTCATCTTGTTCCAGTCCACTCCTAGAACACCAAGGAGAGATACAAATGCAAGTGATGTTTGTCTTGCAATGCTCAGATGACACGTTTTCCTGTAACCACAACCCAGGCAGCAAAGCACACATGAAACTAGGATAGCAACATTTCAGCATCTCAGTAAATTCAGTCCCAGAATATTCATTTTTAATAATATGTTAGTTTATTCCTAAATAAAAACACATCTAAGTTAGCTGTAAAATAGAAGAGTCATATCTCCTGCTACTAATCCATATTTGATGTCACAATTATATAGTGCAAGCACAAAACAGTGGGATTTTTTTTTTTAAAGTCTTTCCAAAAAGGAGCAAGATTTCTTACTGAAACACACTGCAGTGCTGTTATGATTTCCTCACACCTTTTGAGAAATAAAATGTTTAGCTGCAAGTGAAACAGTATGCCCTGAACAGCTATGCCATGTCAGTAAATACCCCCCCCAAATCAGCTACAAAGTTAAGTTAGCATTGATTTTGCAAGCTTAAGTACTCGTCTTTGTTAAAAATGCTCCCCCTCCGCCTAGTATTTTTCACAACCAGGGCTGGGATATATTAAAGAATAATTAAGAATCAAACACGCTTTTTCAATGCTTATTACTTTTAGTTGCTTCTGCAAAACTAAATATAGGTCTATAAATCAGTGCTTTTGCTTGGTCTCCTCTGTAAGCTAGGTTAATAAAAGATGCCTCCTGTCTCTCAGCCTCCCATTCCTTTCCCGATAACTTCTGAATGCACTTGCCATATTACTACCTAATTTAAGAGCAGAGCTGATAGCTCAGAACTTCCAGAAATTTCATCTTCAGCAGTTCAGCAGGAACAAGACTCACATACAAGTCCAATCAATAATAGGAAAGACCTAGAATTATTGCAGACATGGAGAGATTCATTGGTTATAGAAGATGGGCATAAAACAGAACTATAAGAACAGGCTTATAGCTACAGGTTAGAGATTTTTAAAGCCAAAGACCAATGACTTTCTTCCATGTGACTCATCCTACCATTCTATTTTCGCATTTCCATGTACCTCTTTCACCGATTCAGAAGCTTTGCTATTATGGCACTTATTTATAGGATGAAAAATTAAAGACACACAAAAGAAATTATCAAAACACCTACCAGATAAGCTGATCATTGTAGAGAAATGCAGTATATTTGACGATGTTCAGGCTTTCCTCCATCCTATTAATAAACGACTGAATTTTCAAGTAAGTCATTTTATCCAGCGGAAAGAAACTGATTCCACAAAATACATCCAGCAGATCACAAGACTGTAAGTGTAGTGTCTGCAAGTACTAAGAGAATAATGACAGTTCTGTTTTAGAATTCAGAAAACTTCCAATGTGTAGATTTAAATGACAAATTTGAGTCTAATTCCCTGTAATCTAGACTAATGATCCAAAAAATCCCATCCAGTTCTGCTTGTATGAAGTACTCCTTAATGTGTCAATGTGATTCCAGGTGTCAGCTCATAGTGACAACAGCTTTTAAGGCTAGCTCAAGATCCTTTGCGAGGATAAGAAAGCACAGCCTATCATACTACTATTTAATTTCTGAAGTAACACTGTAGAATTAGTTACAGATAAATCCATTAGCTGGCAATGTGCAAAGGAAAAGATAATTATTATTCTCTTTCCTGACAGATTGTAAGCTTTGCCAAGAGATTTTAAATGTGCTATCAAACACCCTGGTCTGTGAAAGATGAGTTATCCAATGGCTCCCTCTACAGTCATTTCACATTACCAAAAAATGAGCAGTAAAACATGCCCCATTTCTGAACTTCACTACTCAGCACTGTATACATTACCACCACACTAGACTAGTAGGAAAAAGTCAACAAAAATTAGTTTCATACACACAAGACAGCATAGCTAAAGCAAGTTAATTATCAAGTCATTACAAAAATCTTTGTCTACCTAGTAAAAAAAATTTGCATTCAACTAAGCACATCCATACAGCACTGCTCAGATCAGTCTTCAGCTTTGCAGAATAATTTTATTAGCTTAGGCGTTAGAGCTTGTTCTCATTCCATTTAGAAATGCATATTCTTGTTCACATTTACATATTCCATTATACTTACAGACAATATGACAGGTCTCTGTCACACTTTAAGTCTCATTTCCTGTCACAGTTTCAGTGCAGGCCAAGCCTGTCATCAGCATGTAGCCAATTCATTCAATAGGGCTACAATAGAACAATTTGTGTGACCAAACTTTCTAAGCATTTCTAATTCCCCAACAAAAGAGAGAAACAACTTTTCCTTGGATTTGTTTCTGTTACACAAATCTCAGTGACTACTGTTTTACCTTCAGTAGGAACTTGAAAGGAAAAACTATGTTTTAAAGATAAAAATCTATTACTTCTCTTTTTGCCATACTCTATTTTTGAACTTAGTCTAGACAAAAGTATACACCAGCTAATCAAACAAGTACTCCTTGTGCCAACAGGGTTCATTCTATAGTAGTCCTACAAAAAAAACAAATCTGCCAACAGGCAAAACCCTAAAGCTAAACAAAAACCCACAAGAGAAGCCTATCCTAAACTCAGTCTGAATTGTACTTTTATTTACACTTACCCAATATTTTTTAAAAGGTGCTAAGAGAACAAGATTTTAAACATCTGTATATTGTGTTTACACTCTATCATTATCAGAGATATCAACATTCAGATCTCTACAACGAAAAAACTGCTGACAGCAGGCTTTCCTTTCCTTCCGTGCAAACAAGAAGAACAGGGGCAGACAGACACTTGGCTGCCATCTTCTAAAGCTAGCTTGATAAAACTTTTCATGTAGGAACTCAAAATTTTGCTAGAGGTGACTACTTTACATGAAAGTTAAATGAATAATATGATTGACTTCCTGCTCATAAATAGGTTTTGCTTTCCATCCTTTTACTAAAACACTTGCTTTTTGAAATTGAACTTAAATACTGAAGACAAATTATAACTAGGGTTTATCTCCTGAAACCTTATCAGACATGACTACTGATCTCACACAGGAAAAAAATAATAGTTAAAAATCACAACTACCCATTACTTCACAGTACTATGGGACTTTAAAGTCTGTGCATGCAGGTTGCAGAATCTCCATCCCCAGATAACCAGCCAAAGCCACAAGCAATCTAGTTTGAATTCAGTGTTACCCTACTTTGAGCAGGTGTTTGAACTAGATAACCTCTCCAGGTTCTCTCCAACCTGGATCATTATGTAACAATTTCTCGAATAGATCTGCACAGATTATTATCACACTAACCAATTCAAATGTTAAAGCAGAATTTCCAAAGAATGAACATGATTCCATCAGAAAAAATATCCAACAGCTAAGCTGTTCCATCAAGCTATAACCCTGCTTGTGGTTCAACTCCTTTAAAGGATCTACAATATTAGTAGGAAGCAGGAAGTATTTGGAAAAATATGTAACTAGACTTTTGTGTTGTTGCTGCATCTTTTCCACTGCCCGTGTTTTAGAGTCACACTGAAGCCACCTAGAGAAGATTTTTGTGTTTTGTTTCCAATGCAGAATCACACTGTGCGTGCTTGAAAAAAAAAAGTCTTACCCGATGGAAGAATTTCTCTAATCTCTCCTTTAGAACTTTTACACCTCCATCTTCCATGGCTTTCAGAAATGTGCCATTGAAAAGCTAG
Source organism: Chauna torquata (assembly GCA_013399475.1). NCBI lineage: Eukaryota > Metazoa > Chordata > Aves > Anseriformes > Anhimidae > Chauna > Chauna torquata. Next base: position 208,200 of record VXAL01001205.1, on the reverse strand, counting down.
TGGTTAAAACAAGTCAGTCAGCTGGATAATTGCATAGTTACATTAGTTTCTTGTAACTCGACCCCAAATACAGCTAGATTACGATACAGCTCCTGCTCCTCAGTATTCCAACTCTGCATAGATCCAAGTTTACCCCTTCCTTATTGAAAAAGCCCCTCTTGGATTTGCAGAGTCCAGGTATATATGGCAGCAGGGTCAGAATTAGATAGAGAAGGAAACTAAGTTCTCTATTAGTAGAGAAGTTATTTATCTGTGTTGCTTAAACATCTTACTCTCTTATTTTCTAAAAGCCAGCTTGGTGGCCTTTATTCATTATTGTTTCTCCAACAGATAATATCTAACACTATCAAATTAAAGTGCTTAGTAGTGCAACTGCCCATGAAAGAGGAAATCTGGACTTCACAGAAATTAGAAGGCTCTTATTTTTACAGTAAACTAATGAACTAACACTGGCAACTGCAACAGCTTTATTTTTCTCTTCCATCACCACTGTTACAGCTGCAGGAAGAGAGCAGCCAACAGTAATGAGACAAGCATCTTAAAGCAATGATGAGCTTGCACATCCAAACGGTACCATGAGGATCTCTTCCTCTGCCCAGAAGCCTCTGTATTATTAACTCTACCTTGTACATGCTGTAGCACTGCTGCAGGACTGAACTATAAACCTTGTCCTGCAGAAAAGAGAGCAAGGCATTAGTATAAGCAGAGGCTGTATTTCAAATATTTTGACTGAGCTATACATAATAAATGCTTTCAAAGAGCAGACATGCACAAATTATAGAAATTGATCTCTGAGAAGTTACATAGCATTTTCAGTCAGCATCTAGAAATTTCTTCATACATATAAGGTACTATTTCAAAGGGGGTCTCCCCCCCCCCCCCCCTTAAATTTAATACCAAATGTGTTATTAACTCACGCACAAGATATCAGTTACAAATAGTGTATTTCCCTAAGGCCAGTGGTAAATTAAAATGAACCTATTTCTGACCACTTTTTTCTCTTCTTCGTGTTCAAAGGCTAAAGGAGGTAGGACACTATAGCAGGTTGTTACTGGGCTACGATCTTAACCCAGATGAAAAAGACTTGTTTTACTGTTTTGCAAAATAAGAGTGACAACACCAATCCTTTTCATGGGACTAAATGAGGAACAGAACTAGTACATGCTGTAATGAACAGAGGCAGCATAAATAACCACCTTTTTAAAATGTTATTCCAGCTGACCAAATACCCTTCCTGCTTACAATTAAACTGATGTAAAGATACTGCAGTTTGGAAAAGAGATCCCATGATAGTTATGAGCTGTTTGGCTTTCCAGCTTATTAGGAAAGATTACTAGTAAAAGTTGTAGCACATGTACTTAAACATATGCTTAATAAAAATACATTTGAAAATCTTACAGGAACCCTATTAAATAAACAGATCCTAAGAAATATTTGCCTATTCCAAGCAAAAAGTCTCACAGCTGTGTATTTCACCAATGTGTATTAGGTAATCTTGAACTGCCATTTGGATCATTCTCTAACTTGCTCTCTTCTTTAAACCTTATTGAAGAATACTTTGCCTTTTTTCCATTTATGGCTACGTGTATATTTTTTAAGCCAATCTGGCAGCAGTTCAAGAAGAATCAAACTGAGATAATTTCTGGTGGTAATTTCTCTTAAAATGCAATGTAACTGGTTAAAAGTGGGAGGGTGGGGGGGGAAGAGTTCAGTGTTACCAGTAATTCTTCTTCCTGATATTCATAGACTGGCTTTCCATCTTTGTGTTTTTCTATTATGGGGTTTCGTACGACCTAGAAAGTGGAACAGGCTGGCATTAGACAATGCAGAATGCATTGAGAACATTCTGATATGATGTTTTAGAAATATGCATATCACGTGCATAAGTACCATGACCATCCAGAAGTTCTCTTCAGGTTCATGAAAAAATTGTCTATTCTTCTGCGTATGTAGGGATTTTGCAGGTTTTGTTGGACTAAAGGTCCTAGAAAGAAAACATATATAATACAGATATTTACATACACACACAAAAAGAAAACATATATGATTGGGAAATTTAAAACATTTTGTTTGTGCTAATACAACGAGCCATGCAATCAGACTTTATACCTTGTGAACTGTACTATAGCTTCACATAGTCCCACATTTCTAATTTTTTCATTCTTTTCTACTTCGTTTGGGTGATAGAAGAGAATCTTCTTTTCTTCCTAAAATTTGAAATAAGAATCAAAGCAAAATGCATTTTAACAGAATCCAAGTTAAAGAATACGCAGTTCATGGTTTGATTGTTTTTAAACTTCAATCCCTTAATCTTTTAGGCAGAATTTCATCTTGTACCTAAACAGGCTTCTGTAATAATGCATGAAAGGCATATTTAAGCACACTTAAACAGTCATCCAAAGACATTTCAAAATGGTTTATAAATTCCAAGGCTACTGAAATCACAGGTCATAACCACTTCACAGCTAGTTCAAAGCAAGGCTAGTTGCAAAGCCGGATCAAAGCATGGCTAGCTTCAAAGCTAGCTCAGATTGCTCGGGGCCTTGGCCAGTCAAGTTTTGAACATCTCCAAGGCTGGAGATTCCATAGCCTGTCTGGGTCCTGTTCTGGCGCTGGACCACTTCAATGTGAAGAATTCCTTCTCTCTCATCATCAATTTCCTTTGCTGCAACTTCTTCCATTGCCTCTTATCCTTTCACTGTGCATCTTCAAGAAGAACCTGGCTCCGTCCTGCCTATAAACACCCCTTAGGCAGATGAAGACAGCCATAAGATCCCCTTCCAACGTGTTCTGTTCTCCAGGCTGCACAAACCCCGTTCTCTAAGGGTCTCCTGGTACATCACATACTGCAGCCTCCTGACTGACTCGGGGGCCCTCCCCTAGACCTGCTTCATTGTATCAGTATTTTTCCTACTCTGGGAAGCCCTTGCAGACCACAGTGCCCACAAACAGAGGGGAAGCAATCACTTCACTTGACTTGCTAATACACTCACTCACGCAGCCCAGGATGCTGTTGGTTTTCACTACCACAAGGGCACACTGCTGATTCATCTACGACCTGTTGTTCACTAGGACTCCCTGGTCCTGTTCTGCAAAGCTGCCTTCTAACCAGTCAGCCCCTGGCCTGTCACGCTGCATGAGATTGTTTCATCCCACACGCAGGACTTTGCATTTGCCATTGTTGAACTTCGTGAGGTTTCTGCTAGCCCATTTCTGCAGCTGAAGGTCCTTCTTGAGTAGCAGCCCAGCCCTCCAGCATATCAACAGCTTCTCCCAGGCTTCCAGTCATCCATGGACTTGTTGAGGGCGCATTCAGCCTCATCAGTCAATAAATATGTACAGATACAGCCAGTGCAAAAACACTACTGAAACTAAGGTCTATCACACGAACCGTACAATATATTATTTAAAAATACAGGTTATGGCTTATTGAAATTAAAAATCACAGTGGCATGAAAATACAATAACTTGGATTTAGCTAAGTTAAACACTGAGTTTTCTACTAGGTTATAGCGATATGGAAAAAGTTATTTTTAGAAGAAGTTAACTGCATCAGTAAAACATAGCAACTAACAGACCGGCTCCCCATCAACGGTATTTTACGTGCCGCCATTGGAACCACCCTCGGTTACTGCTTCACGCTGAAGCGGAGACAGCCAGAAGAACGCGGCCCCCGCGGCCGCGGCCCCGCCGCAGGGCCCCGCCAGGCAGGGGAAGCCCAGCTCCCCCTCCGGGGGCCGCCTTTGTTCGCGGATGCTCCGCGGGGGGAAGCGGTAATCCCGCGGGCACACGCTGCGCGCCGGGCCTCGGAGAGGGACAGCCGAGCCCAGGCAGCCGCCCTGGGGCCCCCTGCAGCAACCGGGGCCGGGACAGCACTGGAGGGACCCCGAGCCCTCCTCTCCCCACAGCCCCGAGACGCGACATCCCTCCTCTCCCCGCAGGTACCTCTCCCTCTTTGGGCCCCAGCTTAGGGTTGTAGATGAAGAAACTGAGCAGGGTCGGAGCGAGCTGCTTCTCCTGGGCGGCTCCCCCCGCCGCCGCCGTCGCCATACTGAGCCGGAAGCGAGCGCGCCTGGAGCCGGCCGCCACACACCATCAGGGATCAGCCCGGGGCCCTCCGCCGGCACCGGCCCCGCAACACTTCCGCCTTCTCCCCCGCCCCGGAAGAGCACGGCGCGGGCCGGGAAGTGCTCCCGGGACCGGCGGGACCCGGCGCTCCGCAGCGCCCCCGCCGGCGGGGAGAGAGGTGGCAGGCGTCGGGCCGCAGCGCGGGGCTGGCCGGGCAGGGCAGCTCTTCCCCGGGCGCGGCTTCGTGGTGTGGGGGACAGCGGGGGTCGCGGCGTGATCCCCCCACCTCAGCGAGAGGTGATCCGCGAGCCCTGCTGGAGCTTCCAGCAGTCCCTCTGGAGGCGGGAAGTCCCTGCCAGGAGGGCCGGAGGGTGCTGCGGTGCCGAATCACCATGTGACCAAAGCTGCCCCTTTCTGAAGAGCAAACAGCGCAGTTCACTTCCCTTCTGATTCGCTCAAAGCCGCCTTGCAGTTGGAAAAAATAGAATTGCCTTATTTGTAGGGGTAAAAAAACGAGGTTAGAGAGGTGAGATCTACAACTTTGAATATCTTGAAGGAAATGTCGTCCAGCATCACTTAGTGCAGGTAATCCTTTCTCCATAAATGGATATATTACGTTTATTCTGATGATCATTTTTTGTGTGGCACATATAAGATAGTTGCATTTAACTCATAAAATACTTGAAAAGCATTTCTGTTACCTTTCAATTCCAACAATGAAAATTCAGTGTGAATTTATAAGTAGAGACATGCATATAGTAAGAGATGCATCACTGCTCTATACAATTATGAAGCTTTGGAATCTGAATAAACCAAAAGTTGTATAATTGCTTAATTAAACACCTAGATAAGGCATAAAAGATGTAATTGAACATCTTGTGCCAGCTGGTCATTTAGAAAAATGTACTGGGAAACTTTCTTAAAGTTGTACCAGATTAGGTCTGAAAGAAAAGAGTATTTTCTTAAGTTTTTCATTTTTCACTTTTGTCATTATTTTGGTTGCTATCATTGCTTTTTTAGTTTAGATGTACTTTCAGTGCTAGTCACGTCATTCCAGATGGTCTGTTCAGCCTCAGCAGTTGGTTGCTTACCTGAAAGCCCAACTCGGTGCTCAGTGAGCCCAGTGTAGAACAAAGATGATGTAAGACTGCAGTAATTTCACATTTAATCAGTCTGTACCCCAAAAATGAGCAGCGTAAGCAAGAGAGAGATGAACAGGACTTCCTCCAGGGCTGGTAGGGTCAAGCAGGCAGGTCTGTCTCATGTCTGTTCTTACATCCCAGCTGCGATGCTGTGGCTGTAACCCACCTGGCCTGAGGGAGGCAGCTGCCTCCTGTGAGGAAGGGGAGGCATGAAATGGTGGGGTGTGCCTCCTGTAAGGCACAAAATGGAGGGGAGGCACGAAATGGAGGAGTATGCCTCCTGTGAGGGACGAGATGGAGGGGTCTGCCTCCTGTGAGGGAGGGGAAGCACAAAATGGCAGGGGCTGCCTCCTGTGAGGCATGAAATGGAGGGGCCAGCATCCTGTCAGGGAGAGGAGGCGCAAAATGGCGGTCCTGGGCTGTCTGTGAGGCAGCCAGGTGAGCTGCCAGGCTGAGGCCTGTAAGGCTGGCTGAAAGTGGAATGCAAGTATGTGAATCCACGTGAATGTAGTATGTGTGTACAGGCTTGCTTTCCATGGGTACAGAGCTCAACACCACCTTGGGTGTGACCTTTCCTGCCTGTGCTCGTGGTATTTAACCCACACCTCTCAAGAGCTACGAAGCTCCTGGTAACTTAATGGAGGTGTTTCAGAGAGGCCATGGCTGAAGGTGGCTCCTGCCCCTTACTGTCACAAGAAAGCAGGATGGGGAAGGTGCTGGTGCCCTGAGGCCCACAGGGTTTCCCTGTGTGCACGCTGAGGAAGGGTCAGGCCAAAAGCCTCAGGATGAGGCATCCAGAAATGGTTATTCTAGCTTCCTACCCTACAGCTGTGAGTTAAAGTTCAGTAGTTTGCTCAGATAAACCATTTAGAGTTATGACCTGTCAGTTTAAAGGCTGTGGTAGAGATGAGACAATTTCTGAGAGCATCCAGTCAGGATTGAATATATCAATTAAGAAAAGCAAAGGTCCCCCCTGCCCATGCTACACTACAGGATGGTAGTGATGATCAGGATGGCAGGCTAGAGGGGAAGTTAAACTTCTTAATATCACTTACTTTAAGCAAAACATGGAAATCCTTGAAATTGGTGGTGTTGATGGTCAAGTTTATTAATTAATTTATTACCAAAGAAATTATAAAACTATAGTGACTGTGGATTTTGGCTTGTGTTGCGATAATTCTTTAGACTTAACACAACTGAGATCCTGGTGTGTGACTAGGATGCCTGTTTACCGCTGTAATGCAACTACTGTTGTAAGGGTTGAATTGTGGAGGCATGTACAGTTGGACAGTGGATACTTACTGTAATTGGTGATCGATAAGGAAGGTGGTTCCATGCCAGACTTTCCCTAGAAAAGGACTTAATTTATGTGTACTGATTGCTAAAATATAATTCTGCTCAATGCAATCTCATATGTAGTTTGATATTGTTCTTGGTGGAAGTATTTATGAGAATCTACAAAGAGTAAGTGATAATAGATACAATTAATTTAAATTATTACATCTCTAATGTACAAATTAACAGGGCAGGAAGAAACTTCAATTGTGGTTCCAATTTCATCCCATCTTCTTAATTGTATGTGCAGTAACACCACACCTTGACATTTGCAAAGTGGCATCAGATCACCCTGAGTTTGAAATGTGATTCCTAGCCCACGATTACATAAAATTAAGGTGCCTGCTGCGTAAGTACATTGGAAATTTGACAGAGGACAATCCCAGCATCAAGAGGCAAAAAATTAAGAACTTTATTAGTGCTTTCCAAATTATATTAAAAAAAAAAAGTTGGAATAAGAAGTAGCAATATCTTCAGCATTGTGTAGTCATACTTTTTGGTTTGTTGAGCCTGTTTCTAGGTATTCTTTTGAGCATTTCCATCAGCTGCATAGTAGCTTAAAAAAAGACTTAACAAAAAGGTATACTGTAAATCACTCTGGGTGTTGGAGCTGACAGTTGTAAATAAATACAGTTGACAGCTCAAATAGCTGTTCCGTTGACAGTATGTGGTCTAAATGTGTTAACAAGTGTGTAGACTCAGCAGTTTGGGAATTAGTTTCGCAAACACATAACAAAATAGTGCTGTGATCTAGCAAAAAATACAATGCCTGTGTATTTCTAGTCTGCACGCTTTGTTAATACTGTACCAGGCCTTTGTAGCTCTATGTGAAAATGTAATACTGCAGTGAGATGCAGGGGTCCTGCCTGTGTTCTCAAGAGTATCACTCATCTCCCCCAGATTTGTTCTTAGTGTGATGTTAAGGAATGTGAGCAGCTATTTGAGTGTCGTGGTGAGTAGAGATGGTTTAATAATGGTTGTGTATGCTTTGCAGAATCAGAGATTTCATAGTGGAAGGTAGTAACTTTATACTAGCTTTGGTTATGATTAAGGATACAGAGTCACTGAATAGCAGTAAAAACCTACTTTCATGCAAAATTGGAAATATTTAAATGTTTTGATTTGTTTAATGTGTTAGGAATGCCGAGGCATTGTTGCTAGCCTGGATCTGCAGTACCCATGAAAGAAAAGCTGGGAAGAGTGGATGAGGAAGGGGCTAGGAAGGTAAAAGGAGTTCAGCTGTGAAGATGATTTACAGTAATATGTTAGTTATTTCCCTGCTGATCACAGTAAGAATTGAGAGAGAGAGAGAATTACATGAGGAATTATGTCATAGTTTGACATATTTAAGGCATGGTATTGTTTTTTCATGCTGAGAGGTTGAATAGGCCACTGTTTATTCTTTTATATTTTATATTTAATTTTAACTATTCACAGACAGGATAACATTACAGAGTATTATGGGGTAAATAATGTGAACATGAAAAGGAACTAAGGAGACCTGTATTCTTATTGGAATCACAAGTATTCTGGTATTTCCAAGTATCTTCTAGAAATGTATTTTTATAATTGTTGTGTATAGTAAAAAGTTTTAGAATATAATTTACAAGTGGCAGTTCTGATAACTAGTTGCAAATTTTGTTACAGTCTGTAAGCATGATTGTCAGTAGTACATGATTTCTGAATGCTGCATCTCATGTCAAATCTTTGTGCCAAATGTGCTTGATTAATGCAGTCCTTATTTCCATCCCATTCATTACAAGTGTAACGCTTACAGAAATTGGCTGTTCATGTCCTTCAGTGTGCACCAATATGCGTGTGATAAATGGTGTGACATACTGTGTACTTTCAATATGGTAGATACATTTTTTTTTCTTCTTTGTCAATCAACAAGGCCCTGTCCAGGAGCTTTCTCAGTTACAGCTCCCTACTTGAAAACGATTGGAATTCTACATACCGTGTCTGTAGAATGAGGCTTAGCAATGGCATTTTGTTTTAGACCATGGAGCAGGAAGATATTTCAGTGAGATACCTTTGTCAGTGAGCAAATCCAATTTGAGATATCACTGTCACATGTTTTACAGACACCAACTTCATTCAAAAGTATGACTTAGCACCTGAAGGATTACAGGAAAGAGATAAGTTGATTTGACTTTAAAAGTTTCTTGTGTTTCCGAAATCCTACATGTCAGCGAGTTTCTCTTTACTTAAAATGCAAATTCCCACAGACAACAGTAATCTGCTGGAGTGGCTGCTGTACTATGGAGCTTTTTTTAAGGTACTTTTTTTGTGTGTGATGGATATGCATTGAAAGGTTCCTTTAGCTGCAGTGCTTTGGATGTTAGAGATATCTCAAAATAGAGTTAGTGGCTTGTATCTTTCTTGTTTGGTACTGTAGTGCACAACTTCTACTGAATAATAAGCTATAAACAAACAATTGAGACTTGTTTTGAGCTACTAATGATGAACACGGTTATTATGAAGGCTTTACATACAAATTGGGTAAAAAAGGATAAATATCAGGGTGGCTGCCAAAAAGTGCTTCCCTAGTCTTTTTGTTCTTTGCCTCTTGATTGATCCTAAGTAAGTTTTGTAGTTCAAATGTTTTACAGGAACGTCTCAGACAACTGTGATATATTCTGCTTTCTGGAAAATGAAGAGAGTTCCGGTTTCACTGAAAAATTTGTTTTGGGTCAGGGCACTGCGTGAATCTTCTGGCCATCTACCATCCAGTGACCTTTGCCTCTGGGTTGCTTTGTCCAGGACCGGCTGAGATGTGGAGAGGAGATAGAGTTCAGAGTGCAACAGCAACTGGAACGTTCTTTATTTTACATGCATTTTCCTGCTTAATGTAATATGGTTAGTCAAGGTCAGGATGCTAAATTGTCAGCGAAATGGAGAAAAGTTTGTTTTTTACTTATATGTGAACTAGTCTAAGACCCTTCCGTCATCAGGCTGGTTTCACCGCCAAGAACAAACTTTATTTCTTGTGAATATCCTGTGACATCCATCTTATGCTATGAGAATATCCATGGGTCAGATCCTTACCTTGTGTAATCTGAGTAGCTTTAAGTCGTTGATACTCTAGTGAGTTATGCCAGGTGACAATATTTCTTAATTTTAGGAAATATTATTCAAATTCAGTGTTAAATTTTTATCAGTTTGTTAGTATTATTTTTGCACAATAAAAAGAAAAATGTCATGACTGTATTAAATTCTCACGTGTCCTGAGTATCCCAGTGTACGAACAACTAAATTGAGCTGATTTAAAACATTTTGAAGCAGGTCAAAAATTCTGTTTTCAACCATCAGCTGTTAAGAATTGTAGGGTATTATATATGTGTTTAAAGCAGTAAATATTTCTTGGCTGTTTCTCCAGTACTTGGCTCCCAAAACAGTAGATGGCTGCGGAGAAGGCATTAGAGTTGAGTACTCAGGAATTAATCATTATAGAATTTGTATTGGCGCTGCTGTCTAGTGTCTTTTCACACTGAGAAAAAGAAAAATGTAGTGTATTTAAATGCTTTTGCTTCAATGATGAACACATTTGAAGCCAAGAGGAATCTCCCAATTACAGTTATGCTAGGCTGCAAGTTGGGAAAGAGGAATGGCCCTAGCGTATTTAAGTTAGCTACATGAACTCTCTCTTTGTGACTTTGTAGCTCTGAAAGGCATATTATAGCCTTTCTTGGAAGTGCATTCAGATCCTTTAGTCTTTTTCCCAGCAATAGCTGGTTATCTGATAAACAAGCCCTGGTTCTGGTGGTTTTTTTTGTGTCATTACTGGTACTTATACAGACTTTTGAAAAGAAGACAATGCAGTTTATTATGTGTAGTCATTTGCAGGAAAGGGAGAAGTGCATTAAAACTGCAGCGACTCTAAAGCATTCTCCACTTTGTTGAAAAGGCTTACATATTGTATTCAGTGACCTGTGCAAGATGTATGTGTAAATAAGTGCAGTGTACAGCACTTACTGATGTTGTGAAAGCAAGCGAATACAGAAATGCTCCATGAGAGCATCTAAATGTCTTTTCTAATGACTGAGTTCTTGTTTGTTGATTTAAAAAAAAAAAAAAAACTAAAAACCATTTCTTTGGCATCCCCAGAGATGGATGCTTTTGTGAAGGACATTTTTAATGTAGCAGACATAGCCCAGAAATACCTGCTAGAGTATGTTGGAGCTTTCTCAACATGCATTTCTACAAGTCTTTGCTTCACACTTTTAGTCCTCCCTTTGAGAAAGCTAAAAAAGTGCCACCAGGAAGGACATCTTTTTCTTCCCCTCTACTTTCTAAAACCTTACAGTTATCTGAAGCCTCAAGTCCACATAGGCTTTCTTTTTTTTTTTTTTAAATTCTTCCTGCAGGAAAGCATGTGATTTTTAATTTCTTGTTCTCTTTGTTGGTTAATATAAAAAATGCAGTTTGAACTGCGACAATCTCATGCAGAAACCACTTCTTAGGCAAAAAAAACAAAAACAAAAACCAACCTGCTTTTCACTTCGAAGTCAATGAGAGATGACTCCTCACCTGCCTCCCAACTATATCTGAGCTCTTAGTCGTGGCCTGAGAACTGAGGGTTTTGGGGAACTTCAGGCTTAATCCAGACAGTCTATTGTAGATAGAACTCCCACTGACTTCAATCAGATCTGTATATGAGGATCTGATAAGATCAAGATCTTTGAGAGATTAACACATTTTGTTTAAGAAATCACAGGTTTCAGTTTAGTGGTCAAAAAAAGACAAGCTACAGTATGGGATTAATTTTTATTGGATATTTTTAAGGGAAGTGTCTGGTAAAGTAGAGTTTAGAACGTGGCAAATGGTTCACACAATGGAAAAAATCATTAATCAGTGTTTCATTATGTTACTAAGTCAGTGAACAAATAACAGACACTGTCAAGATAAATACATAAGGGACTGCTGATTTTCAAGGTTTTGGAGTTTTTCTTGCAGATTCATCCCAATTCTATCTTGTTTGGTCTTTTTGAACCTCTAAGACTGCACCATTTCCTGGAATTCTGTGAAAAATAAGAGAACATTTACAGTAGAAATAGTAAAATGAAAGGATTAGGAATAAAAGATTGATGGTTTATCAAGAGATTTAGAAAAGGAGTGAACTGAAAACAATTACCTGATAGATGAACAGAAGGGAAGAAACAGGTATGCAAGAGAGACATTGCCTAAATTTCCTGTTTAGGCAGACAAATCTAATTAATCAAACAACAGATGGAAAGGCAGTAATTTGCTGACATTTATAAGGAATAATAAAGCGTTCAGGGTAGTTTTAGCCTTCTCTGCTTAATAATGATTTGGGGCAAAAATAATGGAATGACTAATGTAGAATTTGAGTAGAAGAAGTTAAGACCTTGAGCAGAAGTATTAAGAGTGAGTCCATGCGTCTTATTAGCTGTTTGCAGTGCTTCAGCGTTGAGAAGTGTTGATTTAGATGACAGGCTAAAGCTAAAAACTTGTGGAGTTTCATGGGCGATGATGTTCAAGTATTGTGTTGTTCAGCAAGATACTGATATGTGGAAGATCTTTTAAGTGTTGGCTTCTGTGAGTTAAGAGTATCTGATCAATCCCGTCCCAGAAAGACTCTGTCAAGTATATAGTTTGCTTCATAAATCTGTGTATTTATTCTGGCACACTTGCTAAGGAACTGGATTTAATTCATTCCAAAGAAAGAAACAGAAGAGTTCTGTGCTCCTAGCGCAGTGGGCTGGGGAATCTGCACACCAGCACATTCCCTGCATGCTCTTCCCTAAGCCCCTTTCACGCTTGCCTAGACAGCTTGCTTCTCGCATGGGACAAGCTGCCATTGGCTCCACGCCTTTTTTGTGAGCGTGTGCTTCCTGTCCAAAATGGGACACAGAAGTGTAGAATTAGGCGATTGGAAGATTTCTGCTCTGAGCAGCCATTAAACCACACCGGTGTTTCCACAGAGTGGATGCAATATGCTGCATCCTAAACCAGCCACTCCTTATCTGATCCTTAGCTTGCCACTGGAGATAAAAAACCTCCATCCACCTGCACAGAGCCTTTTGTGGTATCTCGTGTCTGGGGTAGTGACACTCAATCATTCCATTCTCCTTAGTGTGCAAAACTAATAGTGAACTGTGTGCTTCTAGCTCCTGCACATCGTGAATGATTTCACTGAAACTAGTAGGATTTCTTTCAGGAAATACTGCTGTAAATGAGCTGTTGTATGTGCTGGTAATTCTGCTATGCAGGGCTGATTCTTCAGTCCTCGTTTTACATGTGTGTACTGTAAGTGATACTAGTGCTGCTTTACATCAGAGTAGGTGGGAGGAGAAACAGGGAGCTGTTCCTTGCAAAATAACTGGAAATTTATGAGTGAGTGGCAGTGAGGAAGTTCCTTAGGGTAGCCAGGTGGGTTTTTTTGACTTGCTCATGCATAAGGAGTTGCAGAGATGAACCTGTAAGCTTGGGGACCGTTTCAGCCCTCACACAGGTTAGTACTGGAGGGGCTTCAGCAAATTCACTGGCGGTACGTTAGTGTACTATCAGCATAAAAGAGAATCACACATCACTTATAACACATCTTGAGGATCGTTGTTCTGTATATAAATAAGTAAATACCTTCAGCCCCAATTTTACCATCCCCATCGTGGTCTGCAGCTGCCAAGAAAGTCTTGGTTTCTGAGGCAGTTAACACTCTGGCTCCACACTCAAACCTCTGAAGGAAATACCTAGGAGGAAGGCACCTTTGATTATGATTTTCACAGAATAGTATTCTTTTGCTGGGAGTATTATCAAACTGATAGCTATCTGTAAACAAATTATTTACCATGGTAGCCAAGTCCTGCAAACACTGCTTTGTTTGACAAGCTAAATTTTCTTCACGTACAGTTCTGCTTTTCTAAGTCCAGACCTGATATATTGGATTCTGCCCACTACCAAAATCCAGCCCCAGGGAGTTATTTTTTTTCTATACCAAACATTAAAGGTAGGTATTAACTAATTTGTTTTTATCTGTAGGGATTATCTACTCAAATACACCATTCACAATCTCCTGAAGGTTTTATCAATGTTTAGCATAACCTGGGGCACCCCTTTAAGGAACAGTTTTGGAAAGAAAAAAAGTGGTGATTTTTGGATAGTCTCTTACTAGTCAAGGTAACACAGAAAATCCTTACTTGAGTTCATCTTCCTCAATAAAGCCACTTTGATCATTGTCAAGAATCCGGAAGATCTCCTTGAGCTGGCTGCTACTCTTTTTAGACATCCCACTGATCTGAAAGAATTTTTTGGGACTAAAGGAATCTGGAGCTGAAAATAAATTAATAAATAAATTAACCCGAGACCACTATATTCATTGTTCCTGAATGGTCTGAGGATTCTGCTTAGTTACATTTTAATTGTTCTAAACATGAACAATAGGTGAAGGCTGACAAAGAATGAATTTTGCATACCGCACAATACCCTGCTGAGCACAAAAAAATCACATGGGGATAGGTTACCAATTCAAACCACCCACAAATAAAAGTCTCATGAACAAATATACTGTGACAGCTATGTAAAGAGACTACAGAAGTCTGTTTACAGTATGTGCTTGCTTGGGTCTGAATTAGACTTGCCATGTGTTACACAAAATAATAGATTTTTAGAATTTTAATTGTTTTCTCACCTTGGCAGTCCCGCAGAGCAGCAGCAATATCTGAAGGGCTTAGAATGTCTGTAAGGCTCATTTTAAACCTGTTCAAAATAGTGTATTGCAAACAGATTTATGAAATACAAATGCATCTTACAACAAATTGTTTTTTCTATGTTTTGAGGAATACTGTATGGCTAATGAGACTTCTAAGGGTAGACAAATCCAGTTGATCAAAATGAAATTGCTGCTATTCCTATAGAAGATTCAGTACATTACTTCTTTAAAAATAGCAGTGCTGAAATAATGCTTTTTAGTAAGATGGATTACATAAACAATATTGACAGTTGATCAAATTTTTTATCTATTTTTTTATCTATTACCTGCATCCTATTTAGGTACATCATATTTAAACTCAATATTTCTGTTAATCTAATAATTACTCTTACTGGAATTCATGGCATTTGGCAATGCAAATAACAGTATAGACAGTGGAAAAAATAAAGTCAAATATGTTCGTTTCTGTTTTCTCCCCTAATAGCTCTGAAGAATAAAAAGAAAACATACTTATCTATACAAGGTCCATCCACATGTAAATCCAGCAAATAAAGTCAAAATCTTAGAACAATGGTTATTGTACTTACTACTGGTGCAGCTCTACATAGTAATTTCATTTAACTAATCTCAAGTCAGCTGCTCACCTTTATAGTTTTCTCAGCTAGGTAAAGGAAAAACAGCTGAGGAGATACCAGGCAAAATAGTATCGTTGGCTCCGGCTTGCCACTCTGACTTATAAAGGATTCAAAAGGTGACAATAACCACTACTTAGGTTACTGTTTCATGGATCAAATGTATTTTTGAGACCTAGTTCAAATTTCTTCTTAACTAGTTAAACTTTTCTTTCTATTTATATCCTAAGATAATATGGACAAGAAGAACAACGTTTTTAATAAATCCATTTGTGCTTAATTAAGTACAACTCTGCCATCAAAACATAGCCTTTCAAACTCCAAGTGTGCTAAAGATTTTCAGTTAACCTCAGGACCTTACAGTTGCTTACTGGAAGATGACTCCAGCAGTCAAATCCTCATGAAATTAAACTAGTTTGGTTTCTTTATGTCTGTTTATCCTTTGGATTGTATAAAGGAAGTTGGAGATGAAAGATCTGAGGTGACAGTGTGCCATTCTGACAAAGATAGCATGTCATTAGGGTAGAGGAAAGTGGCATGATTTAGGGGGATCTTTCTACAGTAAGCTTCATTACACATTTCCTGACCGTTTTCTAAATTACAGTGCTGTCTCTAGTCAGGGACAGAACAGAAACCAATGCCTTCATTGACGGCAAAACCAAGTAACTAGGTAAAGCTGAATAAGCTGATCTTGTTGGCTGTATTCCTTGGAAGGTTATGTATAATCAGATTGTCTACTTAATAAATTATTTTGATTATTTTAAATTACATTAAATCAATAATAGACTTACTTGAAATTGTAGGAATCGGACTTCGCTATTGTGGAGATAGGTGTATGTACAGTTTACAACACACATACTTAATTTCCTTAATGAGAAATTAAAATTGCAGGTATATAGTAGTGGATTTTTTTTTTTCCCCCAAGAACATTATTTTGGAGGAAAAAAAAAAAGAAGACAACAGATATAAAAGTCTGTTTCCATCATTAAGGGGATTTATGTGGACAAGATTCCAGGATGAAGACCAATAAAACAACGCATGTATTTTGTTTAGAGTTTATTGTGTAATGGTCCATTATGGTATGTAAATTAATGTTCTTTTAATACTTGAGGGTTTTTTTGTTGTTGTTGTTTAACATAATTGAAATAGCATGGTATGCTGAAATAGGAATATTTTTTATAGTGGCAAAAATTACAAATTTTGCAGTGGAGTAGTAGTACATCTAAGAGTTGTTTTTTTCACAGTGGTATAAGTTTATGGACTATAGTGATTTTACTCATTTGTTCCATGTCAGTGAGAGAAGTGTCAAGCGTAGCATCTGTTTATTTGAATATGGATAGAGAAATATAAATTACAACTAACTTGAAAAAGTAAACATCATTTAATTATAGTTTTACCTTTTTTGATATCTCTTTTGTACATAAGAGATGAAGGCATAAATCACAAATGATCAAACTTAACTGTAAAGCATCCCAAATATCAGCTGCATAGTGATGAAAGAATGCTCTCTTCTATCTCTTTCAGTAGAAGAATGTAGTGATCTGGAGGGACACTTTCCAATTAAATCTAAGAATTGTGAGCTGATGTAAATTAGTATTGTCTGAAGAAAACCAGTTGAACAACGCTGATTTGTACAAGTTGAAGATCTGATCTCAGGTCTTTTAATGTTCTTTCCATTTATCCTCTTCATTCAGTACTGTATATTCATATTGCTTCCTACCTGGGACTGGCATGGTATTATAATCTTGTCAGGCAGTGGCAGTGGGAATGAAGTGCATACATGCTTTCTGCAGAACCATTCTGAAATAATTCCAATCCTTGTATGTATATTTTTGCACTCCGTTGTGAATTTTCTCCTGTATGATCATCTCAAGTTAATATGAGATTTCACAGGAGGTTTTCTTACCTATTCCCCTTGACATATTTTACTGCCAAGATGTTTCTACAGGAAAGGCTTTTTTTAGGCCTCTGGAATAATGCCATTGATGTTACTGAGAGCAGAATTTCACTCCTGGACTTTATAGTAGCCTTCGTTTATTTTTGCTTGCTTCTACACACAGCTTGCTGAGCTGCTTGCTTTGTGTAAATCTTTGACTTGTCATACTACACTAATTATTAAAAGCTAGTGGTGTTGAGGAAAATGATGAGATCAAGGCAAGCAAATAACACTCAAGCTAAAAATATGTCTGCAACTTATTCAAGCATCGTATTAAAATATAAGCACCAAATGCTCAAAGAATGGCATCAGGTTAGCTCATACACTCTGTTGTGGCACACAGGGTGCTGAACTGTTTTTACATGTGGCTGAGTATTGAACAACAGGACAGTAATCAGAATGAGTATTATATTAAAATATGATGTCAAATAAAAGTGAGCTAATTGCTACAATAGGTTCACTATTATAGCTTATGAAGGGATCTTTTAATGTTTGAAATTCAACACTGACAACGAAAGTGATGCTAATCCTGTCTGAAAGATGATTTACAAAAGCCTAAAACAGCTGAATTTCAGAATCAAGTTGATGTCACTGTACATTGATACAGGTGGGAATCTAGGGTTACTGGTATTTATTTATTTATTAATGGCACTGCATCTGAATTACAGGTTTCCCTCTACTACAGTTAGAATTAAATATCAGGGATGAAAATATTATATAAAGGGATATTTTAACAAGATAATCTATTTTACAGCTAAACTGTCTGCCTGTTTTCCTTACTTCTGGCATAAGTGTTAAATTAGTTGATTGTAGTCACTGTAGGGGCTCAAAAACTGAGATCCGTAAAAGAAAATTTCTAAAAGATAATATGCAGGCAATGCAATGCTGTAGAAAAAATACTTTTTCTACGAGAACAACAGCTGCTAGGTAAGGAGCAGTTAACAACAGTGCAAAATCTGCGACAGAATCAGAGTATTGTAGTTTCCGGGAATGTTTAGCACTTGTTCCTACAAAGTACAAGAAAAATTATTTATTTGATGTTTTTTGTTTGTTTGTTTTTGCTCTGCTAGGGACTTTTGAAAGTGCTATTGAGTTGTTCTTCCGAAGATTTATGTACTTGCATAACTTCTGTTTTTTTTCCCCCTGAGGTGTCTTCATATGCAGTATGCAGTACAGAAATATTAAAGCCATTTTTTTTGGTTTCAAACCTCCAGAACTAAACTTGAAGCTGTAGTTCTGAGAAATACAGAACGTTCATATTGATAAATTCTTGCAAGAATCTTCTACTTTTCACTTTGAAATAAATTTGTTTTCAGTGAAATCTGACAGAAACAATTAAAAAAAATTTTTTTTCAGATGAAGTACCATTAACTAATAAGCAGAGGAAAGTTGTGTTTTAGTAAATCATTGACAGGTTGCAGACTAGTCTTTTACTCTTTCTGTTCTGTGTGGTTAACTCAGAGAGTTAATTGGTAGTGGCAATAAATCAAATACATGACTTCATGCAGATGCAAAAGAAACGTCAGCAGTTGTCTCAGGTGAGATCGGAGGAGAGGTGTTAACCTGAGACCAACTATGGTAGCGCAAAAAGATGCTGTAGCAGCTGTTCTAAAACCCATACAATTCCATCTTTCAGCCCTGGTAGTGTTAGGGCTAGAACAGTTGTGTCATGATCCTGGATAACAGATTCTGTCTTTGTAATGAGCTTGGAAGTAACTAAAACAGATACTCAGCAACCTGTGTGGTTGGTCATTAACGCTGATGTCTCAATGGTGATAGCAGAGAATCTTAGTGTGAATCTAGTTGTTATCACTGGAAAGGGCCTCTGCAATGAAGTGTGTTCTATCTTGCCACTTCAAACTGTCTTTCAAAGTACACGCTTTAATCATGTAGAAAAATTTACAGAATCCAATCTGAATGGTTGCTTGGGCCATAGTCTTTGCCATGGTTAACAGAGAAAACATGGTTTAGTATCTGAGTTTTATTTTGTACTTCACGTTATTACAATGAATGATGAAATCTAGGCCTCAGAAGCCTCAGTGACAAAGCTTTCTTTCCCTGCAGCAAGTAGAGGACATTACCCAGAGGACTGAGCAGAGATCTGGACTGTAGAATCCAAGGTACAGGATACATCCTGCAGCACTGTGAGTGTGGAGCTAAACGAAGACAGGTATTCCGGGTGTGTTAGGAGCAATGTCTTGTGTACTTTCCCCGGTTCAAGTTATGTCCTTATCATTCTGTGCAAATAAGATTAATTTATATTTGAAAATGATAACAGAACAGACTAACATAACTGATTAATAACGTATCTAATTTGTAGAGATTGTTCTGATCAGAATACTTTTCCACTTAAAAAACTGTCCTGGAAGATCTCTGCTAGCATTATATATGCTATATGTTTGTCTTCAAATGCACTTGCAAGTGATTCTGTGACTCAGTAACACAATTTTCTCACTCTGACCCTAAACGTAATTGTCTAAGATGTTTTTGACTGCTGTCAGCATTATAGATAGTATCAGATGGACTAATCTTTGAAAGTGTAAATTCTTCAGGTTTTCTGTCTGTTTTAATAGTAAGTGTGCCCTAAGGTTAAAAACTGTGAAAGAATCTGGATGCTGCCTTTTGCGGCATGTAACAGATACGTACAGTGGTACTATACTATACCAAAGGCCTTTTACACATGGCTGTATTTCACTATGACCCAAGATGTACGAAGCCACAGTAAAACAAAGCAAATAGCATTGAAGTGTTTCCAACTATTTCTGTGTTTACTGCCTGTCCTCAGTGATATCTGTGGGATTTCTGCCATTAACTTCAGCAGTAGGAGGATGTATAACCCTTAATAATGTATAAAGTAAAAACTACCCTATAAATTAGTTAACCTTATCATAAGTAATCATCAGAAGTCACTTGTTTAACAGAAGTGAACTTTTAAATAAAGAAGAAGCAGGTGTCTAGATTCACCAAAGTGCTTAAAATGTGTGCATAAAGCATGCAATAAAATTCCATTGACAAAAGTCAACCACATATTTAAAGGCTGGTGGAAAGAGCTGGACAGAAACGTTTGCTGAATATGGGCCCGTAATCTCAGACCTAACAATTTATCACTCCAGAAGAGCGTTCTTCTCTTCGAGGGAGCTGAGTGGGAATGCATGTTTATGGTCATGCAGTGTTCCTTCCAGCTGTGGCCTTACAGGCACAATTTGAAGAGCTTTCTTAAAGCACAAGATAAGCAGTTAAAGACGTTTCATAGTACTTGACAGCCTGTGTGAATGAAAGACAGAGAGTGAAAGAAAGAACGAAGGAAGGAAAAAGAGTGAGTGAGTATTCTGGTAGACAGAAACAGCATTTTCTCCACTGATCTGCTTAGTGGTAATGCTGAAAGCAGGAGAGGTCTAAAACCCTAACTTGCTGGAGTGATCACTGAAGCTGATATCAGACCTACCTCGTCATTAATTTTTTAATGTCCTTAATGGAATGGTAAGTGGTTAAACTGTCACAGGTTTGTATAGACCTGGCAGAATAGTCAGCATGGAAGTAAGTGTTTTTAAATAAAGGAGATGCGTGATAACTCAAAAGTTACCTGTGCCTTTCTCTCTCTGTTAGCCATTAATATTGGTACAATGCTTGAAGATCATCAGGTGACTCATATTACATGCTGAAAATATAAAACATAATATCAGATGAGATGCATAGCATTTTCTGACAATGACAGCTTCTAGCCTTGCAATCATACTGCAGTTATTAATTCCTCAGAATTTCCTTAGCTTATTGCTCTCCTGAGATGCCATTGAAATCACAAATGTGAATTTGTTTGATGGATATATTTTTTTTCACTCTTCAGGAAAATTCTACAAAATTAGGGCTTGATTCATTCATTAGAGTTAATGGAGAGATATCTTTTGGATAACGTATAAGGCATGAACATGTTACTGAGTATTCATTAAAGCCATGTATCTTGCTTTAATTTTCTGCAGTATGGTAATTTCCCCAACATTGTATTGACGTTTTCCTGCTTCTCTGTAATGTCTTACCATAAACGTGTTATGCATCAGTACCATTGTAGCATTAGCAGATAATTTTGAAACGAAAATTTTTGATCTGTAAATACTGGAACATCTTCTTAAATAGCTCCAAGAAATGCCATCTGAGACAGTCAGACAGGTTTTGGCAAGATTAATGCCCAAAGAAAGACTTTTCAAGAGTTCCAAGTCTTTTCCATTCCAAATGTTAAAAGGCAGTTTTTATTTATTTATTTATTTTTAAAGGATGTTTGGATTATATTTATTTATATCACATATGTAAGTCTAAAAAGAACATAAAGACTGTAATGTCTAGGTAGGTACTGATAGCAATTAGTTCATTTTTGTAACCTAATTTGATTGCTGTGTATGTATTATGGTAAAATTATAATGACATCATCAGGCTCTTACTTTTTTAACCAGAACCCTAATGTAGTCAGCGCTCAAAGTGGATGAAGTTCAGTTAATGTGAACTGTCCAGAATTTTGCATTTTTCTCATTCCTTATTTCCTGCTCACTATTTCAATCTGTCTGTAAAGAAAAAAATGATTAATTTCCTAGGGAATTTTTTTATGGTGCTCTTCATTTTACTACAGTTTCCTCACAAACATTTATTCATTTACTTCTACAACCCCGTGAGGTGTGGACATTATGTTTTGCTCAGTTATGAGATGGAGAAAAGCTGGAGAACGTTGATTACTTTGGGGCCACATGCCCCAGTTTGTCAATATGGAGCAGCAGGGACTTGAGTTTTCAAAGTGCATTTTACCTAGTGTATACAAAACACGGCTCCCTTTGCCTGCAGTTATACTTGTAAGAGCTGAAAAACACATTTTCTCAAAGTAGACCTCTGGGAAAAATAAGCAATTCAGTATTGTGGTAGCAATTAATACTCTTTACGTTGATCATACAAGAATTCATTTTGGCATAAATTCTGTTGATATGATTAAAAGCTACAGAATCTCTGTTCTGGCTCTGTGTGTGCAGACCTTCAAGTCTCATACTGAAAGAGAGAGGAACTCTGGGCTCCTGCCCCTGTGCAGGTGGACCAATGTCTTGCTCTTTAGTTTCTCTGAGCCATGGTGTGTAACTTGCTAAGTACAGCTGGTATGCCAGAATGGTGATCTGCTGACCAACTGGACTAGCATAGGGGATAGGAAAAGGTCTTGCACCTAGGATTTGCCACTAAAGGGGATTCAGTGGCCTCAGTGGGCCCACCAAAAAAGTATTTATTCTCCAAGTGCAAAGTAGTACCACAGACCTTTCTTCTGACCTCCATCCTGCTCTCAAGTTCTGAGACACAGGGTCTCCTCCTTTGGAAAACAAAGATTTTAGCATTCTGTGTTCAGAGATTATTTAGTCTGGCAAAACAGAGTCATAAACAGAAGTGGACAAATGGGATACCAGAAATGTTCTGACTCTAATTCAAACAGAATACTGTTTTAACTTCTTGTAAGTGGAACAATAGTGCCATCAGGTGGATATGAAGGTGAGTTATTCCTGCGAGAATTTTGAATGTATTTCTGTTTCAGTAATCTGGATTCATCTTGATCCATTGGATCTTATATTAAAATTAACAGCTTAATTAGCACTAAGTCCTGCCATTTAATTAGTGTACGAAACATAATCAGTTGCATAAA
Source organism: Chauna torquata (assembly GCA_013399475.1). Taxonomy (NCBI): domain Eukaryota; kingdom Metazoa; phylum Chordata; class Aves; order Anseriformes; family Anhimidae; genus Chauna; species Chauna torquata. Next base: position 185,753 of record VXAL01001205.1, on the reverse strand, counting down.
GAGTGATATAAAAATGTATGGAGCATTAAATACATCTCTTGAATATACACGTATAATATCACTGCCAACAGTGTAATCAGGTTTTACACACAGCCATTTTATTAATTCAAGATGTTTACAACAGGTGCTGGCTACCTATGCAAATGTTGAAAATCAAATGTCCCACAGAGATGGTTTTAATTTCTCCTTCTCTTAACATTTGTACTTGAATCTTTAAAGCCCCAAACTGAGATGAGCAGAGTGGACTCCAGTTCAGTCTCCCAGTGGTATAAAGACCTTCTGCTTAAAACATTGGGGAACGTGGTTTAAGTAGTGCTTGCACCACTTCAGATGTTTTCTAGCAATATGAAGTCACTTGACAACAATTGTTCATGACCTTTCAAGGTACAAAATATATAAATAAATAATAAGCTTGCAATAGGAAAGATTGTTTATGACACAGATCTTGGTCTTTATCTCAAGTGCTTGTTAAGTTTTGACCAGGGCTTGAAACTCTGAAAAAGAAAGACAGGAACGGTAACATGAAACCACATTTTATAATTGCATGTTCAAAAAAGTACTTTCTGTATCTTCACTTATCTGATAATCATTCCTCAAATGTAGGCATTTGTATTCATAATAATAGATACTTGAAAGAAATGTTGCATTTAACTGTTATATCAATAGTCCAATAATAAAAAGTAGCAAAATTATATACTAAACTTTTGTAAATATAAATTTGGGTTCCAGTCCTGAAGAAATCTCTGTAGATGAAGAAAGGGACTGACTACCCATAGCTGAGGGCAGAATACAGACACATTCCTATGTTAAATCCTTTCTACAACAGGCAGCAGAGCTGAGCACCTCAGAATCAGATCCGTAACAGCCAGTGCATGGAGCATGGCAGCTGCCTAGTGCTGGCCACTGGGAAGTCCCGATGGCAGATATTACTCTGTTCCATAAAGGATATCCACTCCAATTTTACCATCTCCATCACTATCACCTGCTGCCAGGAATGCCTTGGTCTCAGCATCAGTCAAAGCTCTGGCACTGGCTGAGAAGTTCTGCAGAAAAAGTCTGTTAAAGATGAGAGAAAAAAAGAGTGAGATGTTCGGTAGTGGAAACATTTAGAGTTACTTATTGGTAATAGTTGTAAAAATCCAAGCCTGATTCAGTCCTTGAGATTATTTCAAAAGCTCTTTGTGAAATCCTTTCGAATTCAGTGGAAAAACTTCCTTCTTCAGTGAGAGTAAGGGTAGGAAAAGAAAAGGGTGTTGCATCATTACACATAAAATTCCTTGATGGTATTTTGGTTTCATTGGATTAAAAAGGCAAAATTATATCTGACTCTCTAGTGGCAGGATTTGTCTCCCCTCTTGTCTTATCTTCCTTCTTTTCTCCTGAGACATAGACTTTTAAGAGTGGCAAGAATTTTGCTGACCTTATTTTTTTAACTTCAAAGTCAGGTGAATGTGATCCGGAAGACAGAATTCGTATGATAGAAACAGACGAGAGAAAAATAGCCCTTTGAATTCAGTCTAGTAAAAAATCTTGCAATAATAAAAAGCAAACTCTAGCAGAATGGCTGTTTTTATCTTCATGGTCTGTCAGTTATCCCCACATGAAACAAACATTTTCAGTACTATCAAAGTGTTTTCTCATTGTGATCCCGTCTTTCCTTCATTAGTCTTGCAAACCTCTTCAGCACAAGCATGCACACACAAAAAATTGATTTCATTTTAGCATACAAAAAGAAAGAAAGGGAGCATTTCTAATCTTATCCTGCATTTTGAGACAATAAAACACAAGCTTGTTGGTAACTTGTTCTTTGATTTACTTACTTCTGTTCATCTTCCTCAATAAAACTACTCTTGTCCTGATCAAGAATTTCAAAGACTTTGGCCAGCTCGTCTTTGGACCTGGAGTTCAAACCCACTTCGATGAAAAAGCTTTTGTAATTGAATGAATCAGCAGCTGAAATAAACAGCAAGAGATGAGAAAAAGGAGTTAAAGATCTGGAAAAAAAAAATGCTTTTTCCTCAAAAAGCAGCAAAGTGTTCTGCAGGGTTGTTGCAAACCCTGGTCAACAATCTTTAATTTTCAGTTTAATTTTAGTTTATTTCAGATTAATGGGATATTTCCACCAATGATCTCGCAAACCTAGGAAGAAAAATATTGACTGTGGTGGTCATCATGCAAGAATATGCACTGAGAAATATGTATCTCACACAAAAATAGATTCACAGAACTTGATGAAAATTTTGCTTGTATTGAAATGAGCAGGGGTTTTATCATTATTCTCTGAATAAACCAGGATTTCAGCCTCTGGTTTTTTTTTTTGCACTTAAAATTGCTACAATGCACAAGTGATGATGGTTGCCTGTACCTTGGCTGGCACAGATTAAAACTTGCATCTGTTCCATTACCTTGCCTCCTTTTCCTTTGTGATAAAACAACTAAAACTGTAATTAGCAAACAGACATAACAAGAATTTCTTACCAAGTACCCTGGAGAGGAAATCAGCATTACACTGCCTGGTTCATCCCTTCAGCCTTTTCTGTTTCTGTTGGAATTGTGAAGTTGTGGTAGTGAGGAAAGACAAATTTGGTATACAAACTGGAAAGCCAAATTTAAAAGTTAAAGGTTATGTTGGCAGCTCTGTAGGCCAGCAGCAATTTCAGCTTCTGTCAGGGTATCAGCAAGAGCCGTGTCAAAGCTACTGTAAAATGAAAACTAACATTTGGTAGCATTCCCACTGATCTTGCTCTATCAGCCTTTGATGCTGCCTCATGTGGGCAGCCAGGTTTGATTAGTGGGGCAGTTGCAACATAAGTCCCAGCGCAAACCAAGGGAGCTACCCTGCAGGAGCAGGCCGTTCTGTCCTTTAGTTCAGACACACATGGTGCATCTATGATGGTGGTATCTCTGGTTATGTCTTCGGATACACAGGCTGAGGACAAAACTAAATGTATTTATAGAACTGCATGACATTTTGGGATCTTTGGTTATTTCCATGCATTTTTTGCATGGATTGTTGGGATGACTTCAAAAGCTCCCAGAGGAAAGATTCAGTTCAGCTTAGTTTTCCCCAAGCCAAAAACAGAGAAAACTTTAAGGTAAAAGATCTGCAGAGTCCTCTTGACTTGATCGTTTTTCAGATGACAGAGATAATAACTTATATAGAACTTAGGTAAGCCCTCTCAACCTTTTACAGAAGTCCTAGAGCTACGTGATGGCTCAGCTACCCTAGGGGATAAGTTACTGTGGCTAACAAGACCTGCTAGCTAATCAGATTGATATTTATATCCCAAAGGAATGTGCGTGGTGTTTTATACAATATGTAAGGTTCAGTGCCATACAAAGTAAACCATCTCAGCTTGCATTTATTTTCAGTCTAGTGAATGATTTTTGAGCTGTGAATAATTTTTTTTTTTTAATTGCTTAAATGATAGCTACAAATGGACATCTTCTTCATAGACTTTGACTTTTAAGGGTCCAGTCCTGACAGCAATTACCCATGAAGTGATACTCTTGCAATTGCCGTAATAGTCTTCAAATAATACTAATGCTGATACAAATGTAATAGATATAGCTGACATTCAAGTAGAAGCTCACATAGATAAAACTTGTCATTATAAATCAGCCCAAAGTATTTTTAATAAGCTCATACATAAAGATCAGTTACCCAGGTACTGCAATGTGCACTTCAGACAATAAAATTTTAATACTGAAGACATTTGCTCAGTATTAATTCATTGCATGGTATACTTTTTCAATCATAATAGTAAATGTGTCCATTTATAGCATGAAGGTTGTCAGTTGTTCAGCACTATGCGCTATGCAAAGCGTTATGCACCAGTTAAAGGTAAGAAGTGAAAATGTGAGCAATGAAATTGGTAGTATTCGGTTCTTCTTTTCTTTATCGAGAGGATAAACTTCTGTAAGGATTTGGACAGTGGCTAAGCACAAGCTGCAACTTTTCTCTTGTTGGGTCCTCCACTTGGCTGTCTCATGAAATTTGTTGTAACTCAGTGGCCTCAAGGCTGAAATTACAGTGGTGTAAAAAGCCATTGGGTGAACTTCATACACCCACACATTTACAGACATACATGGAGTATTCTTGTAGGTTTAGATAGTATTTGAGTAATGCCACTACATATAAAATAAATCCTAACGTTTGGTCAATGTGGCATAAAGCTGCTGTCTTTTCTTTCAAAAATTATGTACATGAAAATACAGACAAAGCCTCATCTTGCACTTCTTAGTTTTTCTTGATCATTTCTTCAAGAGATGAACTCGTGTGAGAAGGCCTAACTGTATTATTCTAAACCTATGTTTTCTGGAAAGTTTAACATTGTGAAAGCAAAGCTTTCAGGGCTATATAAAATCAACTGAGCAACTTATTTTTAAAGGCTTTTTATCCTGAACTAGTGAGTATATAAACTTAGTGATTCAGTCTTTCCATCTGGGAATCTAGCTTTGCCTTTGTGTCAAATAACTAGGAAATAGCTGAGATTATGGCATGGGATCAGAGAGGATCTAATAATCATGCCGGAGTTATAGAACATTCAAGAAATAATTCTTGTTAGAAATCCACACTGAGATTACAAAGCATATATCGTTACAACTTTTTGAGTGTTTATGTGGCTGATCAGAGCTTGCCTGTAGATGGCACTAAAGACAGTTATCTGCAGCCGTGAAATCGCTCCAGGACTAATTCAGGTGAAAGAGAACCAAAAAACAGAATGAGAACAGGTTCACAGATGGGCATTCAAAAGCAAGGAATAGAAGAGGAAGGAACAGATATTTAAAAGAAAAAAGTCTAATCTACCAAATCAACTGAAAGACTGAAATATAAAAAAAATAAATAAATTGAAAACTCAGATATAATTCCAGAGGACTTTCCTTTAATGATAATTAGGAAGAACAGATTATTTTAGCTACCTAACAAAAGCAGGTTTTACTGTGTATGTTTTTATGCTGGCTAAATATTACAGTCTGTCAGGGAGATCATTGCAAATATGAGATACATTTGTTGCAGAAGCCCAGGAGTTAGGGCAGGAAGTTAGTATCTGGGAAATACCAGCTGATGAATATCTGTATGTGATGAAACCAATGTGATTCCTTTTGAGTCAGGTATTTGCATATTTTTAATTTTACATAAATTTCCCTTTAAACTGTAGGGTCAGTAATGTCTTTGTAACTGCAAGGTAAGCCATTGTCTAGGAGTACCTCCTTTTCATATTGTAACTGATGTGGTAATCTGATTTTCTTTTCTGGAGCCTGATATATGAAAGCTCTGATTTTCTTGTTTTCATGAGCATAAGACATGTTGATGAGCAAATCAGAAGTTATTGAGCTGCCATGTCCCATCTGATCGACAGTTTTCTCTATAGACCTTCTGTGCAGAAAGTTTTCCAGAAAGACCATACTGATGTAGTGTTATCTGCGTACGCCTGCAAGCAAAAGTAATGTGGAAATTCAGAGTTTCATAAAATATGAACACTTTAAATTGGTTCAGATTCCACAGCACCCACTTATTATAAAGTTTTAAGAAATACAAGCAACTAAGCATAAAAATGTTAAGTACATGTCCGCTCAGGGATTTAATCAAGATGTATCTATTTCGGTAACCCATTCCAGGAAATGAATCCAGCCTTGGCCCCTCTGCCCACACTGTTTGTGTGAAGAGCTCCAGGCGCCTCTGATGATGCTGCATCAAAGATTTTCCACATGGGCTGGCTGCTAACTGAAAGAAGAAACTTTACCAGTCTGTGCGTGTAATGAATGTTCTGACATCCCCTTGCCCTTTCTGTGCTCTCTTACTCCCCTTGTTAGAAAATGAAAGCCAGATTTTGAACAGTTGGAGAGCTGAAGTTGAATCTGAAGTTTACAAATGGCTCTAGGTTGGGATTTCCAAAGGAACAGCATGGTGGTAAAATTACTTGGAGTATTCTCTGGCAACATGACGTTATTAGGCAGACAGCTCCCACTAAATATCAGGAGATTTTGTCTTTGTATGCATGGTTCTGCTCCTTTATCCTTTCTTTATCAGGATAAACCAAATTTCAGTTTGAGATGATGGATTCAGTGGCTGAAGCAATAGGTTGGCTTTGGGATATTGGGTTCCAAACCCTGACCTACCATATTGTTCTTGTAAGAACTTGTGTGGGACAATCAAATTTCCTTGTATTGATTTCCCAATTAAAGACATCATAGTAAGTCTTAATTTCACAAGAGGTATTGGGAGGATTAGAGATTAAACTGGTCATACAGGGTAATGAGGGGACTATGTATGCAGCTGAGGTGTGTTTGAGAGCTCACAGTCTTTGGGCTCAGTGGGACTCAGATCTGCTGCTCACATTTTGGGTAGATCTTTAGTTGTCTTAAGTAAAGGTAAAACATATAAATGAAATTTTCTTTATCCTGGGAATTAAGAAGCAGTATTATGCTGAGTAGGATGGAATTACTCTAGAAGCTGAGAACGGATTATCAGTGTGATATACAGGGTGTTGTTAGATCCTTTCTGATTTGATGTAGCATAAACAATTTATAGTAGAATATGGGGTTTTAACTGTGTGCTCATCAGTGTTTTACTTGTGTACTTTATTCATAAAAGCTTGATGCAGAGAATTTAATCCTTACTTATCAGATTGATCAGAGATGTTATAGAGCCTCCGTGCTCGAAGATACTCAAACTCATCTTTGAGCAATGTGCTCTAAGTTGGCCCTTTGGTCAGGGGGTTATGCCAGAGACCACCAGAGCTCCTTTCTGGCATAGATTACTCTGTGATCATATGCCTTGATTGTGGTAACACTGTGATATCACCACTTGTCTCTTTATTACTTCAGATGGCATCGATATAGACATTCTGCAGTCAAAGGTTTTCTCTAGCACTATGATAGTGTAAAGTTCAGAGAGCACTCCTTGCTGTCCCCTAAAAAAACTGAAGGCTGCCACTGGCTGAACTTAAATTAATTTAAATGAACCTTTCAGGAAAACTTTACTCTAGAGGTGTTTTTATGAATTTCTATAGTTCTGTGAATGAATGACCTGACCTTTCCTTTTACATCTGCTGTTTGCTTTATTCTGTGACAATATGCTACAAAATGATGTGCATTAAGAGACTATTGGTACTTGCCTTGAGTGCATCATCTGGAATGTAGCATAAAGCTTAATCACATTTTTTCAAAGTTCTATTTTACCAGTTGCTGTTGGCACTTACACAAGTCTGTCTAGGGCCATAATTGGTAAAAGTGTGTCTTTAAATGCAAGATGAGAAGTATTACTTTCAGTTGTTAATGCTTCTGTCACACAACAGAAAGAAATTGTTTCCTCTTGATGGAAATTATTCTCTTCTAATTAGTTCATCTCTAAAAAAGTGGATCCTAGTGCCAACAGAAGACTTAATAGGGACTAAGCATTGTTTTTGCTGAACAGTATATGAGCTTTTTTTTTTTTTTTAATTGGGGACTTCTTGGAGTTTTATTGTAATTTTTTATTTATGAAATGGCTGGATGGCTTTAATAAAAATTAAAACCCATCTTGTTGCCAGCGGTTACTGTTTAAGAAGAATAGATTTTCTCATGAACAAAGTTCTCTAGGTTTTACTTAAAGTTGCCATATACACGAGAATTGCCTAATTCTCAGAAGCACTTAATCCCTGCTTGTGGCAACAGAAGGCAGTGACGTGCAGTTGTTTAACATCTCTGAAATACAGGATAGTCTTGCATTTCTTGTATTCCACATGAGACTTTCAGGTGTGCAACAGATAAAATGTCAGGTTTGTCATTTATTGTGTTGTGTGTGCCATCTGCTTGTGAATTAATGACATGATATTTTAGTGATTTGCAGTGTGAAGAGCTAATGTATGTATTATATCTGTATATTGCTGAAGGTCTGGATTGCTCTGGATTTTTTCTTCAGCAGATAGGAAAATGAATAAGGTAAAAGGAACCAACACAGTCTCATCATTATGCAAAATATTTCAGTGCTGTATTTAACAGCAGCTATAATTTAAGCTTAGATTTAACATCAAAGGCATTGGGGATAGAATTAGGATTTATATTCATTATAATTCTGCCAAAGCTTCAGTGAGTCTGATTGCTAGAATTCCTCTTTTGCATTAACAGTCTTAAATCTGCCGAACAGCTCTCTTACATGCCTGGGTATGAGTGAGCTGTACTTGCCTCACATAATCATCTTCAATTCATGGAAATGCCAACACTGAATGTTACATAAAAGTTCCAGAAGGCTTTGTTTCTGCTCTTCTTCAAAACAGCTGCCAAATTATGTTATAATTATCACCCAGTTTCAGCAGGGAGGATTAAAATGACAGTCTACTTCTGAGCTGGAAACAAGTCATGGTGGATGGAAAAGGTCTCAACTAAATGTTGATGGGGAAATTTCCAACCCACTCAGCCAGAAATGCACATCATCTACTCAGTCTACTGAGCTCTGCATTTAACCATGAATATTATTTACTTTGTCCATTGATGAAGACAATGCTATAACTAGCTCTAAACCTTGTAAGACTCTTATCAAAGGAAAGGCTAGCTCTTTGTAATTTTCATGCTTAAGTAAATGGCTAATATCAGTTATATAGATGATTGTTCATTATAATAAATGAAATAATTGAGTAATGGCTGTTATTTAGCCACATAAGACAGATAGTATTTGTACTCTGCTTCACTTTAAGATAATCGAATAGCAAGGCTGGCTGTTGTTTCGTCTGTAGTAAACACAGGAATTCACAAATGTGGTGAAGTATTATTGTTTAGTAGGTATTAAGAGATAATAAGCAACATGCTCATGATTAACAGAAAAACCTCCAGGCCTGTGGCCCATGTTGTCAAGGGACTGTGACTTGTGACAGTGTCAGAGATGGGATTAGAACCTTCTCCTCTATCTCACAACTGCCTTAGGTTTCATGAAAGATAAATCTTCTTCAGAGAGAGTTACATTTTAGCCATAAACACTTTCTGATGATATATGCTGTAGCCTAGTACTTAATTTTGTAAAATTACCCACAAATTTATTCCATGCTTTGAGCTATGTGTCAACTCCTCTTAATTTTTTTTTCTCAGAGTCTCAGGTCTGGGACTGAATATAAATTATTTTTAGCTATCTTGTTAGCATTACTTTTCCTAAAGGATCAGAGAATTAAGCAAAAATAAGACTCAACAAATTCAGGACAATTAAGCCTTAAAAGATGTCATATTGTTTAAGATCATCAAAACTGTGTCTGGCAAGTCAGCATGGTAGAACACGAGGATGGAAAACCTAAACAAAATTTAAAAACCAGTTTTTCCCCCCATTTAAAAAAAATTTTTTTTCTCCCATCTTCCAGCCACAATTTCAACATTCTGAGTAGCTGAAAATCACAAACTGCCTTCTTTACAATGGAAATGTAACAATGCCATGTGACCAAAACATCTGTACATTGCAAGATTTCTCAGCAATCCTGTGTGAACTTGATGTATGGGGAATTGCTAATGCCTGAAACAATATAAAAATGTACAAACACATGCTGAGTGCGAAGTGCTTGTTGGACGAGGTAATTGGAAGAGTCAGTCCGAGGCTGCCTTTGATCTAATGCTGTTTATGCCTTCACCAGAGATTGGAATTCTGTCAAGAAAGAAAATGAGAAAGACAGGGTATAAAACTAGATGAAAGTGCTTTTTAACATCTTTAGAAAAGATAGATAAAAATGTCCTAAACTCCTAGCTGTGGAGGGCTCCCAAAGTTATTATAACACTGCACAAGCTACTGCTAAACTGAGATTCTGGGGGCGTAACAGATTTTTCACTCCTTAAAAAGAGTATGTGCAGAGAGGAGGAGTGCATCTGTAAATTCATATTTGTAGGAAATCCTGAGTTAAAGGTAAACTATCTTTAACCCATTACAAACTCTGATAATAGCTAAGGTAGCAGAGAGTGAATTAGGTCAAGCCCTTAGCTTTCAATATGAGGGATTTTTTTTGGATTTGTTATTCCAAAGAAAAAATAGTAGTAGTGACGTAATTTCAGAATGTGAAATTCAATGGTTAATAGCTAAGATTGGAGTAATATAGTGTCCTATTTGGGGCTCATAAACAGAAGCTGCAAAAGCTGCTGCTAAAGCAAATTCCTCCAACAGCGTCTCTCTCTCCTCCCAAACTCTGGCTAAGATTAGCACGTTTGTCTGTTAGAGTTATTGCCACCTGTCCTAGTTCAGCTAAGACATCCCTGTTTTCAGTGACTTCATCTCTAATACATGATGCATAATGTCCTATTTTCCTCTGGGGCAATTTCTAAAAGAAATATCGTGGCCAGTTCACGTCATCCCTGTGAGGTTTTCTTAAAGAATTTGATTTAGTTTATCGTAGAAGGACTGCCCAGTGAAATTTGCAAATATCAGATAATTCTCCAGCAGAAAACTATGTGCTGCCTTGCAGTAGCTCTAGCCTTTAAATACAATACTAGTCTTACTTTGCATTGAATTATCTACTCAGTAATACTGGCCGGTGTTGGAGAGTGGTGGATAAATAAGTTGATGTAGGTGGAAGTTAAAGTGTCATATGACCAGAAGTGCAGAGAATCTACTGCTGAAATGAAAATTCAGAGAGTGAATAGGTGTTCAGAATGTTTTAAAAATCCAGCACTCTGAGTCTATGGATCGGATACACTGCAGAAATTAACCCCCAAACTGTTGCTATTGGCTGAAAGAACAGGTTCTGCATTGGGCCTAAATGTGCTTTTGCTGCAACAGAGACCAAAAGGAAGTAAAGCTATGAAAACAAAGGAGTATTTGCTAGTTTAAAAATTATATCAGAAAGTATCAGGCCAAATTGCTGGGATGCATTCTTCTTTCAACCATTTAAATGCAACTAAATGCATGCATTTTAAAACATAAAGTTGATGAAGTTTCCTTAATCTGACCTTCTACTCCAATTTTGCCATCACCATCAATGTCACCTGCAGCCAGAAAAGCCTTGGTCTCCGCAGAGGTGAGGGCTCTGGCACTTGGAGAGAAATTCTTCAGAAACAGCCTGGAATTGAACAGGATAGAGGGCTATGCTTGAGTTTCGTTCTCTGAAATGATNAAAGACACCAAAAATGTTCAAGGGTTTACACTGCTCGAAGAAATACAGCAGCTGAACAATACTTACTGAAGCTCTTCTTCTTCGATGAAACCACTCTTGTCCTGATCAAGGATTCCAAAAACTTTCTTTATCTGATCAGGAGTTTTGCTGGATAAGCCAATCATGGAGAAGAAAGACTTGTAATTGAAGGAATCCACAGCTGGAAGAAACAAAAACCTCTTAAATGTTTTCCCTTGAAATTGCTACTACTGTATGTATTCCTTGTGAATATGTGTGTCTTTTCTTAAACACCAGCCTGCTCCTGTTTCTCTTGTTCCCCAGTGCAGCAAAGAAGATGGTAATAGTGGATAGTTTCCTTTTTAATCAGTCTGTGCCTGTGGTCATATATCCTTTCAGCCAGTTTGAAATTTTCTGCTACAATGCACATCCTGCTAAATCAGGACTCCTGCAATCTATGTCACATGCAAATAATAATAAATATTTAGAGGGTGCTGCTATGGCTTAGGGACCAACTCCTGTAATTCTTATTTCATATTCACTTACTCCTTCAGTGAGGAATTTGGTAGAAAATTGAGTAATCTGCAGTCTTGAACTAGCTCATTGAGCACTTGGAAGTTTGGCTTGATCCTGCCAGGGAAGAACTCTAAGAGAACCGAGACTGGTCATTGCTTCACAAATGATGTTTGGATTCTGCAAGCTGCGGCTTTTTTGACATTTTGAAGGACAAGGCTAACCATTTAAATCTGTCTTCAACAGGTTTAAAAGTTGAGAGCTAGCCTGATACCAACTGAAACTGTCGCCCTTTAATTGCCAGTCTATGTTTCAGGGAATGTTACCCACCAAATATCCACTTGTAAGACTTTCTGAATTCAAGGGGTTATACTGTAATGTTGCTACAAAGAGATCTCACTGGGAAGGAATCTAAGGGGAAAATGATAGGCATGCCATCTTAAGACATAAAAATGATATGCATCTTCTGGCTGCAGAGAGACCATTCCTTACCCTGGCAGCTGGAGAGAGCAGATTCAATATCTTTAGCAGAAAGGATCTCAGTGATGGCCATTGTTGAACTGTAAAATAAATTAAATGTGAGATACTTAGTCATTAAAATGACTTCTCTACCTCTTTCATGGCTCTATTTGAAGTTGCTGCTGTGACAGTATGCAAGAGGGGAGACATTATTCATCTAATTGTAAGGGAAGCGTACTGTAGCAGATGTCTGCAGCAGGTGCTTCCACTTAAAGCTGGGTAATGAGGGAGGAATTCTGCATATGGGAGTGTGGAGCTTCAGGAAGATCTGATGCCTATATTGCACTGAAAGAGAGTATCAAAGGTGTCTAGCTCCAAAAAACTTCATGAATTCTTTGTGGGTTTTCCTGAAGGTGGATTAT
>VXAL01001205.1:133655-167542 GCA_013399475.1 Chauna torquata | reverse complement strand
CATTATGGCCAGGGGTAGGCAATGGCAAGGGATGACAGTGCAATTGGCATCACAGCTTGAAGTGGTGGCACACAGTAAGATGTGACAGTGCAGAGATTGTCTTACAATGTCAGAGAGAGTATCAAAGCTTTTTTTTCAGAAGAATTTCCCTTTGAGATGAAAGGCAAGCCTAACCAAGCACTGAGGACAACCACCAGTAAATTGCTGTGTGAGGCAGGAAAAGGGGTAAATGGAGTATCTGTGAGACCTTAGTCCATCCGACACTGACAGCAGCTGATGAAAAACAGACAGAAGATTATTGCAAAAGTATGTGAGGAGGGGGCATTGTTTCACTTACTGCATATAAACAGTAAAAATTATNTTTACAGATTCTCTCTGTCTGTCCTCCATCAAAAAGTTTCAGGTACAGAGATAATTCTTACGAGGGAAGGAACCATTTGTTAAGAATGGCTGTGGAAGATAGTCAGTTTTCCCAGTTTTCTGAATGGATTATTGACCAGCTGGCCCTGAAAAATTTCAGAAAGAATTTCATAGATAGATATTTAATCCTGGCTCTTGTTGCCACTGGTGACATCTGGCAGAAGGGATACAAATATCAGTTTCCCCCCTCAAACTGTTCTAAGAAATGACTTATTCTACATGGGAAAAAATTTCCTCACCCTTATGCACACACCACCCTTTTCTCCCCCTCCAATTCAGAAAATTGCCTACATAGTGCCAACAACTGATGTGAAGTAAGTAGGGCATCCAACATAAAAATTGATGGCATGATATGACCTAATGAAGCTAAGTTAAGAGGAAGGCCAAATTCTGCTGAAACTCTTGGACTGCAGGAGTCTACATGGGAATTTGGGCTCCGGTGTCTATTTCAGAGAATGCATTTGATTTTAGATGCAATGGCTTCTCATTTTGCCTGGAGCTAATTCCACATATGTTAACCCCTCGCCCCCACTCTTCCCTTTAAAAATAGCATTGATTGCTGTTATTTCCCTTAATGCCTGTGGACTCTTGCCATTAGTTTGAACTTTTGTATGTGCATCACATAAGGATGCAATCTTTAAAAGTGTGCTTTGTTTTCTAAGAGGCTGTGAGAACTTGATTCCTTTTATTCTCTGAATTTTTAAGGATAAAGCATGAATGTCAAATGATTTATGGCTCTAGTCCGCTTAGCTGCAGACTCAAGCGAATTTTGAAATCACTTTTGCAGTGAGATTGGAGGCCCTAGAGATCCAGAACATGTGCACTGGCTGGCACAAGGATCATGTAACTCTATTTACAACCATCCTCCAACAACCATTTTAGGTGCAAGCCCTACATTAGAGATTGTAAAAACATCTGTCTGGTCATTTTTACTTTCTTACATCAAATACTGATAGTAACTTTCCAGCTGCCATCCAACTTGGCAGGGAGAAGAACTAGGGAAGTGTTAAAAAGTAAGGAGAAGATATTCCTTTCGGATTGTCAGGTTACCACTGAAGGCAGTTTTAAACCCTGGGATTTGAGCATTTCACTTTGCTCAAGTCTCATTGACTTCTAGATGATTCTGTAATGGAATGCTCTTCTCTTGTTTTATTTTTCCCATTTTTGATCTTAATCCTTCTAACACGTGAAGTTACTTCCCCAGGCTGAGAAGCTATATTTTAGGTCTTCTATGATTGTTCTATAATATTCCTGTCATTATTCCATCATTATTCTTTGAGTGCTGATATGAATCATGTGTGCAACAGAATAACAAAAATACACTAAGCAGTTGTGAATGCCCATTCTAGTTTAAATAAATTTGATTTGCTGCCTTTGTGTATGCCTGTGATCATTCTCCCTGGATACCTATGGCATGGATATCTGTAGTTACCAGTCAAGGAACAGAAATCACCTCATATAATGCGTTTAACCTATGGTGTGCGAAGAATGACATGTGAATAGTGAAAGTACAATATCCATTCAGCTTGTCATTGCTTTAGGAATATGTGAGAAGAAGGAAATTGTATGAATGTAATTTAGTGTAATTGCATTAATGCATCATGCTCCTGCCATTCTAGGGGCATAACTCTTGGAGTTATATCTGGAAATATTTGTGAGTGGTTTTAGGTATATATTACTTAAAGTAACATCTAAGGACACCTTGTAACTATCCCCCAGTAAAATGCTGAAAAACACCAAAACTGCTCCTATGGGATGAGGAGGCTGTACCTGGGTAATATCCCAGGTTTTATTTTTGCAGAGTTCAATGAATTACAGAAATAAACTTTCCATTTCTATTTCTTTCTGAAAATGCCTATGTGGTGATGCAGAAAGAAAAAGTTTTTTCTGAAGAAAGAAATGCACATAGAAAGATTCCTGAAATGGTAGATTCTTGGTCTGTTAAATCCGATGGAATCATTCATAAACAGACAAAATACTTGAACCATCAGATGACTCTTCCAATAGTTTAAAATTACATGCAGCGTCAGAAAGCATGTAAAATAAATATTTTTTCTGCTTTAGTTCTGAAGCAAAAAGGTTACCTATTTTTAGAAGTATCCTAATAAAATTGCCAATAAAAATGTGTGTGTAGGATAATCATGTTTTTTGAGTAGAAAATATATAAAATCAGTTCTGTCAACGTAATCTTCTCTAGCTAAGTTGGAAGTGAAGATACATGCTGAAAACAGAAGTTCTGTTCAATATTCTGCTGTATTCTGTTCTTGTGCAATGTTCTGCAACTCTCTAATATTAACAGCCCTAAAGAGGGTCCTTGTTACAGGAATTGTTGCTGGTCTGTGTTTTTACACTGTGTAGCCTAGTGCAGTCGGGCTCCATAACTACGGTTTATAGGCACTATAAATAATCATCAGTTGCAGCAGGCTTTCAAATGATTGAAATTAACTCAGATGTTTTTGAGCCTGTCTGTATATTCTTGTTTATTACTTATTACTTTATCACTCTGTGTAAACAGTGTATCCCACTATAAAGAGAAACAACCCCTTGCAGTTATGTAATTGCAGGAGCATGAAATAAGAATTGGGTCGTTATTCATGTATATACTGATCTAGTACTGATATTGCTGAACAGTGCAGTGTCTTTGATTTTTCTGGCAGAGTTGCTTGCCAAGTATATATATATTTCAAGGATATATAGGTTTCAAAAAATCCAAGTGCTAACTGGCATAAAATTGACTCTTAGAGATGTTTTTTCTGTGCAAAATGATCTGCATTTGGGTATTGTCCAAACGTAGAGTTCATGTCTCCAGGGCATGCACTCAGACCCAGGAACTCAGGAGGATTCCTTCGTCCCTCGTTAGACGTTGCCAACAAACAGGAAAGCACTAACAATAATTAGAACTATAGAAAAGTAAGCTCAGTTAATATGGTAATTGGTACTAGAGACATAATGGCAGAAAATATGACAGCATTAGGTCTTTACAAACAGGAATTCATTGACGTTTGAGAGCTAAGCCTGGTTTAATCAAATGGTGCATCAATAAAGTGATTCCACTGTTCAAATATTTAGAGGATCAGTGGGATGAAAAGACAGAAGAGGGCATTGTTCTTCCTATTACAGGGCTGCATTTGTGCTATAGCTCCTGAGTAACACTAGTGTCCAGATATTCCAGCGATTTCAAGCTTTATCGTATAGTACGGAACAACACAGACAGAAATTGTGAGTTCTTATTATTCATTTTTGACAAACTTCGGTATATTCACTAGGGGTCCTATTAGCAAGTTACTGTAGTCAGTAGGTGTAAATTAAATCACTTCAAATCTGTTGCTCTGAATGAAGAAATACATTTATTGTATTCTAGCAATAAATGCACATCTTTCTTAGAATTTAATGGCTTCCGGCTGAGCTGGATTGTAGCACTGATTGTGCTTTATGAAAAGCATACATTTCAAAAGGAATTTTACTAAACTGGAAACTTAAGGAGCGAAAGGCTAAGCGAATCTCTAGAGCAAGAGGCCTGTCTCCTTCTAAGCAGAAATTCATGTATGGCTGTAACTGGTTAGCTCTTACAGCAGAAAATGTCCTTGAAATGTGCAGAAACTGACTGTGAGCTCTCGCGCACAGAGGACAGTGCGTGCTAGCTGCAGGTGGGGAGATGCTTGACTGCATCTATTATTCCCTGGGACAACTCACAGAGTGGCATTATAATACACAGACAACAAATAGGTGAACAAAATTCTTGAGATTCTTTTATGAATCTTAGAATTTTTGAAGGATTTTGACTCATTATTTTTTAACTTCTGCATTTGGATATACTGAATAGCAACTTCCAGATTTGAAAATCCAGAAGGTGAGAGCAGAAGGTATTTTGCTAATTCTTGAATTCTCCATATTGGCTTGTCCTTTTCGGAGTAGAGAGGTGCATGGAAGCAGGTGTTAAGTAGAATATATGCTTAAGTGCTTTGCTGAATTTGAGAAGACCAAATTTTTGCAAATGTATTGTAAGTCATATGCAATGCTGAGCTGGGCTATACAAGTTCTAGGCAAAATTCAGGACCTAAATTTTTTGCTGGAATGTCAGTTACTTCTGTGCAAATGTGATGTTACTGAAATTTGATTATCGTATGAAATGTGAAGCCTTTACTAAGCAGTGTTTTAAAGCTGTTATCTCAGAATACCATGGTAAGGTAATTTCAGAATACCAAATCCCTAATATTTCCCGAAAGATACAACTATATAAAACTTTATTTAACAGTGATGTTGAAAAATGTGTGCTAATCAGTGCAGAAGATTTTCCCCATCATGTAACTTTATAATTGATGGTGTCATCAACAGGAGACAGTCATTTAAATTATGAATGCTTCTGGTTATAAATGATGGATTTTTTTGGCATAGGAATTGAAGTGTATGCATTATTAGAACTAGTAGAAGAATTCAAGTCATGCTTTGGAGAAAAGTACAAAATTAAATGTGGTTTAAAGTTCATATATATTTGGGTAACCAAGCATATTTTTCTGTTAAATATGTAGGTATTACAAAACAGACAGAGGAGCATCCATTGAATAATGTTTGAAAGTTTTTCTAAGCCTTGTTGAAGTTGGTATATAAAGCCACCAACCTTAAATTAAAATGCCTATCAGCAATTATGTCAGTGCCTTTATGGAAGCAGGCAGCTGAAATGATCAGCTTAATCTTTGTCAACCTGTTCCGTTTTGACAGAGATGGTCTAGGGAGCTTTCTGATGAGCAGTGGCTCTGATGGATCTGAGGGGAGTAACTTCCATGTAGGGGTGACCAGCTGAGCTGAGGTATTTGCCTGAACATTTTCTATAATCGCCTTTATTTGCAGAATACACTTCTATTTAGATCTCAGGTATATGGACAGAGTTTAGCTAAGTGCTATAGATGAAACAAAGAAAAACATGGGAGCTCATCTTCTGCTGACATAGCCGGCAGTTTGCCTTCTGAATGGAGGATTTCTTTTGGTGAGTGGAGTTGGCCAGTTTTAAAACCAGAAGTATGGAAATCATGGTCTGATAATCAAGCATCATGTTCATTGTATCCTTGGCATCCTAATTCTGCAGTTCTTCAGCAACCCCCTAGAGTTTTCCAAGGAAAACTGTGTAAACAACGTCAATCGCAAAAATATTAAGACAGCTATTACAGAAACAAAACCAATCAGTAAAATGGAAAATAAAAATCCCATCTTTAGAAGCTGAAATGTTGTAACTCCCTGTCTACATTTGCTTTTATGCTGTTCTGTTGGGGGAAATATCCATAAACCTCCTGAGAATGGCACCCTGGAGTATTGCCTGTGCTGAAGGTACTGACTCTAGGATGAGGCCACAGCGCTTTGGAATTCACTTGGGATCTCAGCTATGACAGTAACCCTGGTCAGAGGCCACAGCAGCACATGGAGGTGGCAGCTGGCTCTGGGCAGCTCAGAAGCCATCATTACACAGCCTAGCTCAGCTGTGCTGGGTGTCTCCAGAAAGAACAGCCCAAAATTCAGCTTTCTCAAAAGAGCAAAATCTCTTTTGAGATACTGTCTCATTACATAAAACTGAAGAGAGTTTGAGTTTTATGTTGTTTATATAAAATAACCTGGGTGAGACCCATCAAAATAAAGCAGCAATTAGTTTCCCTGAAGCGATCTTATGCTGTGTGCTTCACAGTGCAAGCAGTATACTGTAGGTCAGTTGCTACAACTATTTTACAGTCCTGCTATAAAGCAGTATGAGTAAGACTAAATATCCCAACGTACTTGCTTGTAATGACATGGGCTTGATGTAAGAAATTCAGAACTGAGTTAAGATAGCTACTAAACTGTCCGTCTGTGTCCAGGGAATGCCGAACACATGCCGAGCAGATGGAAGAGATTAAAAAAACACAGAATTATAGATGAGAAATGTTTACAATTACAGTGGCAAACATGAGATTCGTACCTACATATGTCTCTTTCCTGACTATTTTGAAGGGTGTTAGGCTTAACATATGAAAATTATTGTTAACTCCATTTAGAATCAAATTAATTTGACTCAAACAATGCTTTTCAAAATGATCTTTGTTTCCATGTATTCCAGCCTAGTAAAAGCAAATCAATATGTTTCACTCCACCACTTAATTTAAGACCATTTTAAGTCATCTGATGAATTTGATAATTCAGCATGTCCTCTACTGTTTCAGCTACGAAGGAAATTCCAGTTAGGATCTGCAGGATCAGATATCCTGTGTCTCAGCTGACCCAAAATCCCCATGATGGTTTTAGCACCATTCTTAAGAGAACCATGCAGACTGACTGACTAACAACAGACTTGTTTACCTCATCATGGAAGCGGATTTAATTTAAAAGATACAGTCATCAGTATTAGAAACCTCAGAATTAAAGGACAGTGTCTTGAATATTCTTACTTTTTGCTGTTATTTGAGGTAATTCATTATTAGCGTGGAACTAGGTAGAAAATAAAAGAAGCTTAATGGATCCCTCTTGTTTTGGGGAAATCCTCCACACCAAAATTGTAAGAGAAAATGAGAAATCTTTCTAGGACCCTTAAATGGCTCTTTCAAAACTCTGCTCTTTAAGGATCATGTACCTTATGCCCAAAGCTGGATAACCCTGTGATAAGAACTCCCATTAGCTTGTGCTGCTGCTCATAGCACAAACAGTGCAGTCTTGGTGCAAAGAACAATGCAAAATTTAAGAGGACCAAAACTATTACTCCAGCCCCAGAGTTTTTTCTAAAAGGACAGGCTCTGAGGTGAGCTAAACTGACCTAGTTCATGTTAAGACTGTTTTTATGGATCCCCAACAGGGTGTAAAATTACAGACTGGTCAATGCAGATAAAGCTGACACATACTTTCAAGCATAGCGAGAGTTTAGGGCTATATTTAACAAAAACACTGAGATCTGTGTTTGGGTAATACACTCTGCCTCCATACCCAGAAGCGTCACTGGAATCCCAATTCTCTCTAGCTTCTCCTGTTGATTATGTCCCACATACTGGTGTGCTTGTTGGGGAAAAGAGGTAAGGTTTTGAGGTAAATAAAATGAAGATACTTTCTTTAAATGCATCCAGTTTTTAAGCCTTAAGGACCTGGTCTCTTTTCTCCATCGTGTAGGCAAAAATACAGCATCGTATTTCCTTTCTCTTCGTGAAGGTCAGAATGTGCAAGTTTGACAAGCTAGGGAGAGGAGATGTATGCGTTGCACAGGAAACATGGACAAAACAGCTATTTTTACCTTTATCTCACAGTTGGTAATAAGAGACTCCTAGAGTTCAGTTTTCAAAAGAGCTGTGTATTGAATGCTGTTTTAAAAATCTGTCTGTAAATATCATAGTAGAAGCTACTGATACACTGAAATCCCAGGCAAAGTGACTCTTCAGAACACTGAAAATCAGGCCCACTCCCCAAGCTAATGTAAGGCATTGTCCGTATTTAGTCTACTTTTAAATACATGCAATTAATATTCTAAAGTCCGTTACTTTGAATCGTATGTGACAGGAATTTTTCCCTGGTGGTAGCAGCTATTTCTGTTCTGAGAAATGCTGAGCACTTTCCAGATCTTTCTGAGATAGTTTGCATCATCTGACATTTCTGCAGGCAATGTTTGCTCAGTAGTGAATTCGATTGTAAATTCTGCAGCTGTGAAGTTACAGGAACCAGGAGTCTTGTTTCTAAATTTCTAAACCAATCTCTGGTAAGGAGTGAGAATTTAATGAATAAGAATTGTGGAATCAATCTCTTAATTTGTTTTGAAGAGGGTAAAGTGCCTAGATAATAATTTTTTGTATTGATTTAGTAAGCATGGCAACACTGAAATTTATTACCTGCACCTATTTGGAGTATTTTTCTTTACTTTTCGTGCTAATGAAACTTTCGAGTTTCTTGACATTGGGAATGTGGCCTTTTAACTTAGCATTCAAATGTAAGTCCTCCCATCTGAACAACATAAAGAAAAATTATCTTTTAAAGTCAGTAAGACTTGGAAAGGGTTTTCCCCTGTGCATGGAAAGACAAATTCTGTGGGTTTGTCGTAGCTGTGTCAGACCTTTCTTTATGATCTTTGGTGTTTATAGCTTTATAAGAAGGGAATGCTCAGAGAATTGCACCTTGTAGCAACTTATAGTAATCAGGTATTTTTAACCTGCGTTAATGAATCCCTTTTATCTGAAATAATTTTTGTGGGCAAATGAATCTAGTTAAAGTCTCAGTGCATCTCACCCTGGGTGTCCCCATAGTCTGTCTGAGACCGGCAATATCCCTTTGTCCAGCCTCTTTAGACTTGCAGGTTCATAGAACACAGTGACAATCACTTTGGCTGATGAGGGCTGGACATAGCTCTTTCAGAGGATGCCGCTGTCATTTCAGTATTGGCTAAAGAACAGATGAGATTGCAGAATGAAATTGTCTTTCCCTTATGGGAATAAATACAATACAAAGCCTACACAGTGTTCCTGGGTCTAAGACAAGGAAATCCCATTGCTTTTCAAAGGGACTGGAGTAAGATTCAGTCTTCCAAGCAGAGCAATCATGTATAAATTATAAGGACAAACATATGATATTTATAAATGCTTACTATACAGAGACTTCCTGTTTCCATTGAAGTCAATGGCAAAATTCCCACTGACTTCAATGCCAACAGAATCTGGACTGCAGGCCTTAAAACAAATGTTTCCCATTAAAAATGTGATATAATTAGCATCAGGAAGCTGCTTAATGAGCTGGATCTGATAGCTCTAGAAGCCATGGATCATTAGTATGAACTGAATCTTTCTTTGTTTCTCTACTTGAATTTAAAATTAAGTAGCGTCCTTGTTTTTACCAAACTCTATAAATATTTCATCCTGTACTGCGTCGTGTTAAAGCCATCATATTGTTATTACTAGTGAAACCTACTTTGTGGACTACGTCAAAACAAATGGAAGTTTCTGTTAAGGCAGTGTGGTTATTATCAGTCATGTTCTTCAGAATATTAGCCGTATTCTTAAATTTACTTTTCAGTCAAAAGAGGAACATTTCAACATATGGTCAAAGAAAGATGATAATTTTCAGTGTAAGGAGGAAACACTCTTGAGACAGCAATTGTTGCAGGATCCCCAGGAATGGCAGCAGGTTAGTGTTTGAATAGTTCACATGAGCTCGGTTCAGGAGGAGGGATCTACTCTGTTAGGGACCAGCAGCAAGTACAGGACTGGATCCCACTACTGCAGATTCTGTAGTTCTGCCACCAGGTAGCTTAAATCATTTAAATCATTTACGCTTGTCAGGGAGACATACACACAACCCAGGATGGGGTACCTGAGTTCTAATTCTGACTTTGACATTTATTGTGTGCCTTATGTCATCACTTCCCGGTATGGTCTGCCACACATGCATTTATGTGATAAGTTTTGTCCCTAAGAGGTCAAAGCCAAAAGGGCAAGTTGTGATACAGCATCAGTGGATGTTAAGTAGATTCTTGTGCTATGAACAGCTTCATTACAACATAGGTGAATCTAGGAATTAGATCTTGCTAAGTGTAAGTGTATCACAAAATTGTTCCTATATGTTACTTAAGGTTCCTTATAAGTAAAATATGGCTAATCTCTTTGATGACTTAAAAAGGTGTTGTACGAACTTGCTAGTTGCCATTAATCAATTCTGAAGATGAAAAAATGTACTTAAGTACAGGCCAGTTCTTTTATTTTCAATTTTTCTTTAAATTCTTCATTCTAGTAAAATCAGAATTTGGCTTACATTAGTTCTGAATCCTTGCTTATCCCTATATTGACAAAGTTTCTACTTGAAGCCAGTTGAACTTTTACCTGAATTAGGGCTGATTTATGATAGATTTGGCCCATGTATGAATTTTCCCAGTTATCAAGATGATAGGTGTTTTATTTTAAGCTGAAATAGTCCCATCTGATCTGATATGCAAGACAATAACAAAAGGCAAAATAATCAATTTGGAAAAATAAAATACTGGTAAATAATATAAAAAAAATACCAAAAATAAAATGATTGGTATTCTGTACTTCATTTTGCTCTGTACAGTTCATCTTGGGTTGGGGAGTGAAGCAAATATTGTTATGGAGAGCAAAGAAACTGTGCAAATGTATTTTGTATTTCTAATTTTGTCTTTGGGTGTTGAATTGCCCTGGGTTAAGTTGCATAATGATAAGTAAAGCAACTGGACACAATCCAGTGCAAAGTGATGCATGAAACCAGCACTTTTCCCCTCTAGTGTGTGAAAATTTGTATCAGCAAGAAACAGATAGTCTAACTTGTATGTAATTATGTAGTTGGAGATCTGCCTGCAGTTTGATACCAGCGTTCAGTGCAGACACAAGATCCCTAGCTTAGGGAAGCTAAGAAGTGACATGCTGACACTGGGCTACGTTAACTCTCCATCTTCACCAGCCTCTGTGTACTCATGTGACCCTTAAAAGTGGTGACCAGAGAGGACCTATGGTCAAAGCTGTGGTTAAAGCTGTATTTAAAGTGGTTATTGTGCGATGTGATGGCACAATACTGTACCTTGCAAATCTGTAGTGGTGCCAGGGTTAGATCTGAAATTTGGTAGCATCTTGTCACAAGCCCAGTGCACTAAGCTCCTCATCACTGGTACTTTTCCTGTTTAATATCTTTATGGATGATCTCGATGAGAGGATCGAATCTACCATTAGTAAATCTGCAGGTGACACCAAGTTGGGAGGGCGTGTCAATGTGCTGGAGGGTAGGAGGGCTCTGCAGAGGGACCTGGACAGGCTAGATAGATGGGGCGAATCCAACAGTATGTGGTTCAACAAGACCAAGTGCCGGATCTTGCACTTTGGCCACAACAATGCCGTGCAGCACTACAGGTTGGGGACAGAGTGACTGGACAGTGGCCAGGCAGAAAGGGACCTGGAGGTACTAACTGACAGCAGGCTGAACATGAGCCAGCAGTGTGCCCAGGTGGCCAAGAAGGCCAATGGCATCCTGGCCTGTGTCAGGAATAGTGTGGCCAGCAGGACCAGGGAGGTGATTATTCCCCTGTACTCGGAACTGGCTAGGCCGCACCTCTAGTGCTGTGTCCAGTTCTGGGCCCCTCAATTTAGGAAGGATGTTGAGGTGTTGGAGCATGTCCAGAGAAGGGCAACGAGGCTGGTGAAGGGTCTGGAGCACAAGTCCTATGAGGAGCCACTAAGGGAGCTGGGGTTGTTTAGCCTGGAGAAGAGGAGGCTCAGGGGAGACCTTATCACTCTCTACAACTACCTGAAAGGAGGTCATAGCCAGGTGGGGGTCGGTTTCTTCTCCCAGGCAACTAGCAATAGGACAAGAGGACACAGTCTTAAGCTGCACCAGGGGAGGTTTAGGTTGGACATTAGGAAGAAGTTCTTCACAGAAAGGGTGATTAGGTGTTGGAATGGGCTGCCCAGGGAGGTGGTTGAGTCACCATCCCTGGAAGTGTTTAACAGAAGACTGGATGTGGCACTTAGTGCCGTGGTCTAGTTGACAGGGTGGTGTTAGGTCATAGGTTGGACTCGATCTCAGAGGTCTTTTCCAACCTTGTTGATTCTGTGATTCTGTGATTTAGTGTGTGATTTCATGGAGTGGCCTGGCTGCAAAACTCGCCATTCTGTTCAACCACTTTTCGTCCAGAAGATGGGGCAACGTGCTTCCTTTTTAAGGAAAGGGCCTGTCCTTGCTTTTCTACTGGTTGTCAGCTAAGTCAGTTGTTACAGGCTCAACACTGATCATAAATGTAAATGCTTGTGATAATGATTTTGTTCTTTAAGCATCTTTCACTCTGAAAACCGAACATGTGACTTTCTACCAACTACATACCAGGTAGCTCTCATGTATAAAAAAAACCTCTAGTGTTATAAGGAAATTACAGTATTTAATGAATAACTTGTTTCTAAAATGACCCTTGAGCATCAGATAGAGAATAATCAGAGAGTATTTTCTCTGTTTTGCTTTTATTTCTAAAGTAAAAAATTAAAGCTTTCTATTTTTAGGCAGCCCAAAAATTTTTGCCCATCAGCTACATTTATAAAGAGCAGAGTAACAACATCTGTGTGAAAGAGACAAAGGTTCACTTCTACAACAAAGTTCCTATTTGGATCTGTTTTTTTCAAAATCAACATTCTTGGGGGGGGGGTAGCCATTGTACTGGGATTTGGAGTAAATATAACTTATGTAAATAAGTCAGATCAGTTTCAGGACTAGAGAATGTTTTACGTAATGTTACAGACTAAGCCAGTGTAAAAATATGGAGAAAGACCATGCAGATTTTGACTGTTGCTCAATCAGAATTCTGCACTTTCTTTTTTCTGAGTGTGTCGCCTTCAAAATAAGGCACAAGCATATAAATAAATTGCAGCTGGTTTATCTTACTTTGGTACATGAAGATTTGGTGTCTAATTGTAATTTAAACTGATTATAGCTGGCTTATAGACCTCCCAAAACTGAAACTAGCAATGGAAAAGCGAGCACATCTTTCTCTACTGTGATAGATCCTGCCGTCCATTGAATGTAGAGCAAGCCTTTATGAAACTGCTGAGATATATAAATCACTTTGGTTGCTTTAATTGACAAAGGGGCAACTGATCAAGTGGAAGAAAGTGCATCTCTGTGCTCTCTGAATGTCATTTAAAGTTTCAGGACTTGTTCCAAGTGACTGAAGCATCAGGATGGGAATTGAGGTCTTCCAGCTTTTGGTAGCAGATGCGCGGTACTTGTCTTTTGGATGAGTTATAATTTAAAGTATGCTGTTGGAGCAGTGAACTGTGGCGTATTCTGCTCTTCAGGTGGTCAAAGAAATGCTATATGTTGGATCAAGCTGGGGAATTAACTGGTCTAACTAAAACCAATGAGAAAGTATGAATAGTTTCCTCTAGCTTAGTTGAAGCATTCGGCAATGGCTCAAAGCTGTCTCACCAGGGCCAATGGGCACAATGCCAGCAGAGGCTTTCTAATGGCTCTGATGTTGCTGTGATGCTCCTGGAGGGTGATAGGGAGCAATGGCAGTGGATTTTTATATTATCCCAAGCATGCACCTTGCACTCCCTTACACTTCCTAGGTATGTAAACAGTCAACCGCTATGAAACTAGTCTTTGCAAGGGATGTGGCCACCGTGTGTGGACTCATTAAATTCTACACCCACTTGGCAGTCAGTCCTTGCAGATTAGATTATTTTTGGAGTCCTCTGTGATCATGGAGTGGGCGGGATTTGCCCTAAGAGGAAATGCCGTAAGAATAGAATAAAAAAGAAGAGTGAATTCTGTTGCTTAAAGTCTGGTCCTGAAAGAATATAAGGGATAATGCAGTAATCAAATTCTGACAAGGTATTAAGGAGAAAAGAAGGGAGAGTTTTTTGATCTATCTGCATTAAAGCTGAATGCATGAAAAATAAAACAATTCTTATGCATAAACACACTTTTGATTTAG
Organism: Chauna torquata; assembly: GCA_013399475.1. Taxonomy (NCBI): domain Eukaryota; kingdom Metazoa; phylum Chordata; class Aves; order Anseriformes; family Anhimidae; genus Chauna; species Chauna torquata. Next base: position 153,705 of record VXAL01001205.1, on the reverse strand, counting down.
TTGGTATTACCCAAGGATAAGTCATACAACTATAGCAGACATATACATCCGCACGTGCAAGGATGAGCCCCACACATGGTGGTTGTGGCAAGAAACCAGGGAGACCACCTGTTCTGAAATAGGGTGCAATATAAACAAACACAGATACCTAATCTTGCCCAGCTAGTATTAACAGGGGTAGCACACCTCACATGTGATGTACGTTGACGTGATTATGTGAATAAAACATATATGGCTTGACCTGCTTTTACAGAAGAAATACAAGTAACAGGGTGTGTGATCATAATCAAGAACTGTTTAGGGAGAGCCCTTCATTGTGATCAGTGAGGTCTAGTTGTCTTTCCTTCACTGTGATATTTATATAAATGTCAGTTCTTCAAACAGAAGACTTTCAGATTAAAGTAGACGGCCGATAATCCATCTCTGAATTGCACACTGCATTGTGGCTCAGCTGCAGCCGTGGTGGCAACGATGGGGAGATTAAAGCTTTGTACATGTCCAGTGAGGGGCTGGCTTGCTGAGTCCTCTTCCTTTATGTTTTTTGATAGACTATACAGTAGAAGCAGAGAATAGGAGAAACAGGAGGCTGACAAGAAATAAATAGGCAGGGAGAAGGGGATGGCCAAGAGACAGGAAAATAAGAGTGAAAACTTGAACAAGATCTTGTCTGTCATGCAGTATCCATCTTAGGCTATTTTGCCTTTCTCCTTCCATTGTCCAATAGGACAAGGGTGGTAAGCCTGCAAAGACTAAGCTATAAACTCTGGTAGGATCGACATCAGTATGTTAGGAGGTCTCTTGGCTCCCCCAATTTTCTTTCCCTGTATCTTGCCTTTATATGATTTTTACACTTCATAAGACCTCTTAAAATGCCTTAAAACCTTTAGATGTGGAAATTTTGCAAAGACTGGTGTAGAAAATGCTTGTTCAAGGGCCAAGTGCATGAAGTATTCACCCAGCTTGGCTTCCAGCCACTAGACTGACTCTAGCCCAGCTCAGCATCTTGCTGCTTGAAATTTCCAGCCTCAGTGCATCCACGGAGGTTAAGGAGCACCACCTTGTGGCTACTTGGCTGCAGACAAGGCCTCTGGGGCTGCTGGGGAAAGCTGAGTTGTTCTCGGAGGCAGCGGGATCAGGTTGTGAGTTAACTGTGTTCCCACAGAGCATAATGTGCTAGTGGGATGCTGTTGGGTTCTACAATGTGCATGCAAGCTATACAGACAATCTGAGGCCATAAATGCATAAAAAATCAAGCCTCTAAAAACACTTGTAATCATATTTTATGAAAAAGGCTCTTCTTACACTGCTGAGTTAGCTGGGAGGATGAATATGAGGATTTGTTGATAGGTCACTAAATCCTGCCCTGCAGGGCAAAAATCAGTGCAGCAGCAAAGTCAAGGAAATTCCCAGTGCTGCCCCTTCCTGCTCTGTTGATTTGTGTGCCTGCTGTTTGTCACTCCTGTGTTTCCCAGAGGTGAGCACTGAGCTACTCTGAGATGACCCAAACCCCTTTCATCCGGCCAATGGATCTTGTACATGAGCCTTCATCCCAGCGCCTTCTTTGCCAGTGCATTTCTCCACAGTGGAGGTTCAGTTCTCCAGAAAAAGACCTTGCCCTATAGTCTTGATTCTCTCATCAAGCTATGAATAGCTCCCATTGGCATCGCTGCCTGAATCATATCCACCCCTGCTAAACCTTATGTAGATCCTTTCTGTGATGTAGAAACCTCATAAAGTGGATCCTTCAATGAATAAAGGACCCAATTTCAAACAAAGCAGTCCTTTGGGATTTGAAATATCCTGCAGTGCAATATCTACTGTGACTTAGGAGCATCCAAGTGCACAGTCGGAGCCTGCTGGAATTGTGCTTTTTCTCAGAGAATAAACCAGCTTATTCTGACAGGCTAGGAGTTAGGGTTTTGTGATTAAATCAGAATTATTTGTACCAATTTCACATGTTCAAAAATCCAGAAAAATATGGAAAGATTCCATGTGATGGGCAACCTGAGTGGGCTATGTGAGAACTCGTACAGACAGTTTATGATACCATCAAGAAAGAGCTTAACAAGAATGTAACAGAACGGGCTCAAACCATGGTAAACACGTTGTTGTTGTTGTTGTTGTTGTTACTGTTATTAATACTACTCCCACAAATGTCTGAGATGTCTTAGGTACTTTTGAGACGTACAAGAAAGGATTTTATTTGGCCAGGCAGTTTACAGTGGAATAAGAGCTCTTTTCAGTTTGACATGGAAACAAATAAACAATTACTTTGTTCCCTGTTGGGAACAGGTTATGTAAGTCTTCTGGCTTTCTTTCCTTTTGAAGTGGAGTGGGGAAGATGATAGCTGTAGAGAAAAGAATAATATAAAGACATTCATCCATCCTGCAGAAGTTCAGAGGATCACCTTTGACAGGTACAGAAGTTGTGTCCTTGAACTTAAACAGTGTCACAGCAGAAGTTCTTTATCGCATACCATACCTTGATAAAACAAGAATCAGTAAAGCGTAGATTGTAGACTGAAGGGCTGATGCTGAATAGAATTCTTAGAGGGCAAAGAGTATTTGAAAATAATTTAATAAGCAATCCAAGTTTCCCAAGTCCTCTGTTACAACCCATGTCCAATTTTAATTACCAAGGGAGGCCTACGGGAGGCCTACGCCTGAGTTACACCAAGCAAGAAAAGCAAAAACAAGCACTTAAGGATTGAATAAGCCTAAAATTCAGTTGTAAGGTTGTAGAAGGTAAAATGTCAACACAGAATTACTTTAGGTGATGGAAGAGAGTGCAATGCCTTTTAAAAGGGATTGCCAGACTGTGCTGTTAGGTCACGTGTTACGGCATGGAGCCAGGACAGCTGAAGGGGAATGGAGAGGAAGAGGTGGTCCAGCGAGGTCCCACCGTGTCTGTCCCTCCGCAAATGGGTACTCACAGATACAAATCACAGCTGTCCAGGATTAGAAGCAGATCACCTAGCTACGTTTCAGTGAATGCAATGTGTACTTCCAAAGCAGGTATCTTCTTTCAGACATGAAACTGAACAGTTGGCAAAGCTCCAGTGTTTCAGAGGAAGGTGAAAAAACCTGAGAAGCTAACTTGTGCAGCAATGGGGATGTGCTGGGAGGAACCTACTGGCCCTCTGTTGGTGGAACCTTTCTGCAATCAGAAAACACCGTGAAGCGTTGAATCCGTATACAATAAATACAGAGCAAGAGAGATCTAGTCTAGTTTCAAACCTCTTTAGGTATGCCCCAAACATTTATTGACCGCAGACTCATTTTCTTGCTTAGTTATACAACTCTTCCATGGGTACATCAAGTTCCATTTTAAGACTATTTAGGTTCCTTGCCCTTACTGCTCTCTGTGAAAGATAATGCCAAAACATGAACTCCTTGAATAGTTAGAAAATTTTGCTTTAGCTTTCAGTCTAAACACACTGCTGATCAGATTATAGCAATTTGACCTATGGTCATGTTAACCTTTAACTTTGTTCTTTTGTCTTGCTGTTTATCTCAAAATCTATTTATAAAGGACTTGCATATTGTTTCTCCGCTGTCACGCTGAACAAACCATGCTCTTTTTATCTCTCCCTAAGACTGATACTCCACTTCTGTACTTGTTCTAATAGCCAGACTGCACTGATTCCAGTTTAAGTTAATCTTTTTTCAACACTATTGACTGGAATTGTATAAATATTCCAATGAACTCTTACCAGTACCTTGTGTAAAATATTTCCTTCTCTACCAAAAATCTCACCTAACCTGTCTTAGCATTGTATTAGCTGTTTCCACAGCTGTGTCGTATTGGCATCTCTGGCATACTAACAGTCTATCAGAGCACTCAGATCTTTTTCCTCTGTTGCTTCCAGCTGCTGAATCCCACGAACATGACTTTGCAGTTCACAATTGAATTTCTATCACTACAGGCAAGAAGGTCGTGTAATTCCAATACGGTGGTCAGGTCCTCCTGAGTATTGGCAATATCTTCCAGCTTTGCATGATGTGCACATTTTTTGAGGCTGGGCCTGGTCATTATTCCTAGGTAATGGAGGTAAACATTAAATGGCATTGCTCCAAAGACTGATCCCTGAGGAATGCTATCAGGAAATTTGCTCTGTTCTTATGACTCCTTTTTTCTTATAACCTGTTGCTCCTTGTTCACATTGCTTTTGTATTAAACCTAGGGATAACACTATCACTTCCACTTTCAGAAATTATTTCCTGTGGAGCACTGTATCAAGTGAACTGTTTCAAACTCAATAGACTGAGTTTACTACATTATTCAGTTCTAAAAAGACAACTATCTTGCTCAAAATATACTAGCTTCATCTGACATCCTCTGCTTTGGTAAACTGTGTATTTTTTTTCACATTCTGTTTGCCTCACTACAATTGATCATGCTTTCTTTCAGCATTTGCTCTAAGACATAGCATTATACTGAATTTAAAAAATATTTTGTAGAATATAGACATTATATTTGCTATACTTGAGCCCTAGGTAAATCTTCAATAAAATTTATTTAAAGCTTGCTGCTTTACTTATAATTTCATATACCAGTTCCTTTAGTATACTAGGGAAGCGATTATATAGAACCCTTGATGTTTTTCAGGTTAAGAAATACAGTTTTGTTTCTCTTAAGATACTGTTATTTCTGTTATCCTGCTACTGTTTCCTTTGTATATCATTCCCATCTGTCATCAGCCTTAAGCAAATCAAAGCAAAGATATTCTTTGCTCACTCTGAAGTAACACCAGCTCCTGTTAGTTAACTGATTATTAAAGAAATTCGTTGTTTACCATGCCTATGTCTTTGATGGAGCTCTGCCATCATTGGCAGCATTCATTTTCTGCTTTAGGTCCAGGAAGTTAGTCTTCCATAAGCAAGGAATTACATTTATTATTTTCACATATTTTTATATCCCTAGCTGACTTTTCACAGTCAAAGATGTGTTGATAATTTAGCTGCCTGTCTGCACACCCTGACTCCATTGGACCTTAGGCCCTGACTGTACACTCAGGATTATCAGAGAGAAGTATTAAGATGAAGTGCAGAAACACTGTTTTTCATGCTTATTGAACTGTCTCCCTGTGGATTTCATTCCTTCAGTTTTTTTTCTGGCATTGAGAGCCAATGAGAATAGTCAGGGCAATTCCAACAGAAAGAACTATTTGAGCTAGGCAGTCATCTCCATGTGTTATTTGTTCTTTGTTTCTCCAAAGAAATGATTTTAGCCACATCATGAAGGCATTCACTGAGATTAAAAATTTCAGCAGGGACAGAGGAGAGATGCACTCCCATATACCTGATCCTCTGAACCCACCAGGGATTTGCTTCTTGGCAGTGAGTGCAACATCAAACAAAAAATACAGGACTTGTTGGGAAATGACATTGCTGAAGTTCTTTTCACCCCAGTCACTCATGGCTGCTCACACCCAGCTGCTGTTGATGGGAGCGGCTCCAAACACAGAGCTGAGTAATGCAAAGCATTTTTCAGATGTTTACACCATGAAGAATTGCCATCATAGGGTCAAGAACGATTGTTTTCACAAAATAAATATTGTGCATTTCTGAGTTAGATAATAGCTAAGGGCAGCAAGCACTGTAGCTGGAGCCTGAAGGGAAGCTATGGCAGTGAGTGGAAAGAGATATTCTTGTCTCCTAAATTAGGATGAGGCTTCTGTGCAGTTCAAGTAATGCTTCCCCTTTCAACTGTTACTACTGGCTGTGATGCATCGTGCTTAATTTTTCAGAGATGTAAAATTAAATTAGAAAGGGAGAGCGCAGTAAAAAGTTCAGTGAATTGGAGAAAAAGTAATAATTTTGTATCTGACTCATATTCAAACTATTCCATCAGACCAAAAATAGCTCAACCCCTCTCCAAAGATAAGTGCCAGCAACAGCAGCCCAGCAGTTTCACAGTGTTTACAGTTTAGGAGCTCCGGTCAGGAATTTTGCATTTCTTCATGTAGCAAGAACAGCCTTCCTTAGTTGCAATGTTATTAATTCAGATACAATGACTGTCCTTCCTGTTATTTGATAACACTTTTGTGTTTCACTACTGCTATTCTTCTACCTTTTCATTATATGTTACAGAAATGATTGGCACTTGCTTAGCATATTGCATCTGCAAAAGATTTTCATAGGTCTTAACTAGTAGGTCTCAGAGCATATTAGAAGGTCATTTCTCAATAGGGATAGAAACAGCAAATTTAGTATTGGAATGTCTCGTATTTCTGTGGGCTTTGTTTGATGCTTGAATATTTTTGGAAGAGATGTTTGGTCAGTCATGTCTTTTGAGGAGCTTGGGAACTGACTACTGCAGAAGGACAATATGTTTTAAAACCATATCACAAATGCAGTAGTATTTCTAAGATGATAGAATTGTTTGCAAAGAACTTGTGGCCTGCTGGAAACAAATTTCATGTGCCTTCCTCCTGCTAGCTGAAAGGCAGGAAACTTATCTGAAGTTTTTTGCGTTCTGGCAAGGCACCAGATAGTCTGCATGAGGCTCTGCGAATGAAACCATCTAGAGCCAGACAACAGGAAACACAGGCATAAGGGCATGGGCTGAGTTGAGGTGAGCTGAATGTGGAGCTAACGTGGTAGTACTAGTATTTGTTAATTGCACAGTGTTATCCTAAGACTGCTTCTTCCCAGAAGGGACAGCCAAAGGGGAATTTCTACTTCCATTGAATGAGATTGGAGATGATGTAGATATCATAGAATCATTTAGGTTGGAAAAGACCTCTAAGATCATCTAGTCCAACCGTTAACACTGCCAAGTCCACCATTAAACCGTGTCCCTACGCAGCACATCTTTTGAATACCTCCAGGGAGGGTGACTCAACTACTTCCCTGGGCAGCCTGTTCCAATGCTTCACAACCCTTTCAGTGAAGAATTTTTTTCCTAATATCCAACCTAAACCTCCACTGGCGCAACTTGAGGCCATTTCCTTGTCTCTTATCGCTTGTTGCTTGGGAGACCAACCCCCACCTTGCTGCAGCCTCTTTTAAGGTAATTGTATACAGTGATAAGGTCTGCCCTGAGCCTCCTTTTCTCCAGGCTAAACCCCAGCTCCCTCAGCCACTCTTCTTAAGACTTGTTGTCCAGACCCTTCACCAGCTTCGCTGCCCTTCTTTGGACACACTCCAGCACCTTGATGTCCTTCTTATAGTGAGGGGCCCAAAACTGAACACAGTATGCAAGGTGCGGCCTCACCAGAGCCGAGTACAGAGGGACCATCACTTCCCTAGTCCCGCTGGCCACACACTTTCTGATACCAGCCAGGATGCCGTTGGCCTTCTTGGCCACCTGAGCACACTGCTGGCTCATATTCAGCTGACTATCAACCAATACCCCCAGGTCCCTTTCCACCAGGCAGCTTTCCAGCCACTCTTCCCCCAGCCTGTAGTATTGCATGGGGTTGTTGTGCCCCAAGTGCAGGACCCAGCACTTAGCCTTGTTGAACCTCATGCCGTTTGCCTCAGCCCATCAATCCAGCCTCTCCAGATTCCTCTGTAGAGCCTTCCTACCCTCGAGCAGATCAACACTCCCACCTAACTTGGTGTCATCTGCAAACTGACTGAGGGTGCACTTGATCCCCTCGTCCAGATAATTGAAAAAGATATTGAAGAGAACTGGCCCCAGTACTGAGCCCTGGGGGACACCACTAATGACCGGCCTCCAACTGGATTTAACTCCATTCACCGTGACTCTTTGGGCCCAGCCAGCCAGCCAGTTTTTAACCCAGCAAAGTATATGTCCATCCAAGCCATAAGCAGCCAGTTTCTCCAAGACAGTGCTGTGGGAAACAGTGTCAACATATGAAATACTTAAGAACTTGAAGAAGTGATGGAATCTATCAAGCACGGGACAAAACCAGCAACCATCCTTAGTCTTAGAAGTGGCTTCACTACTAACAGAGTTGCAGCACCAACTGAAGTCCTTGTTTTACCTTCTGATAACTAACTTCATTAGGAACAGAAATATTTTTTGCCTGTTGCAACTCCATTGAAGTTAACAGGTTTGCATGCAAGAGTTTGCAGCAGGGGCTAATATGCTGTCTGTTGCCAGTTCTTTTTGGATGGCTTATACTGATAGGTGGGTGAGACAGGAGGTTGTTTCACATGGGGGAAGAATTACAGATGGGAAGTGGCAGCTGAAATAAACACTTGATCTTGTGCCTACAGTTTTAGGATGGAAAGTGAACATGACTCTTACCTAAGGCTGGTGAGCCAGATCCAGTTTGTGTGATTCATACGAGTACTTCCATGCAGTCTGTATAGTGCTACTTGCGTTGTAAGCTGCATTGGGTAGATATGATTTTGTCCATGACTTCTGCTCTTAGGCACTGTGCCACTGCAAATACTACCATAATTAAATGCTGATGAAGAAAATTGGGCAAATGTGTGCTGTTTCTGAATATTATCTTTCAGCTGCAACCCAGGTGGGGTTTTGTACATGCAGCACTATGTGTGATAGCTGAATAGAGATGACAAAACAAATCTGAAACATTTATTATTCTATGGGCACGACTCCATATCATGTGTCATGTTTCTTAGTGATACCAGTACAAGTATATGATAGTATTAATGGTACTATCATTAATACAATCTATATTTTAATAGTACATATGTCCCAACATAAGTCCCAGGCCCAATTAAGGATGACTGAATGGTTTGGAGAAACAAGTAGTTTTGGTACTTTTGCGGTCAAGGCAATTATCAGTCCAGCTATTTATAGTCTACAGCATCAGTCCAAGTCTTTCCAAAGCATTATATTCACGTTATGTTTTTGACAAAAAGCTTTGCAACGGGAACTTTCATTCTGGTTTTAACTCTTTCAGGCAATATTGCCAAATCAGAATTGTGATCCTGTAAGATGCTCATGAGTCAGCATTGGGACTCATGCAGTTGAAGCTCTTCTGACTGCAGAATCAAAGTGCAAAGACTCCCGACTTCAAGGATAGAGAAACCTTATCCAATATCTCATATCTTGATCTACAATCTGAAGATACCTAATGTGAATTTACAGGGGATGGATTTTTGCTTGGGGATTGAGCAGAAGGAAAGATCCCAATGTCCGAGCACATTATTTTGTTTCACCATCGGTTCATTAGCAGTTAGAAAAAATGTTTTATAAGTGAATGCATATTCGTTTGCTCAAACTGTATTGTAATATGAATTGTATGCCAATGAAAATACAGAATAATCTTTCTTATTTACAGTACCAAAGCTGCACAGTCTAGACCTCAATTTCCCCAAAGTCTGTGGTATTTATTTAAAGCATCAGTTTTGACCTAGATTCAATTCTCATTTCTGAAAGCTACATAAAGTTATGTCTTGCAGCAATTTTCTTCTTAAGATCTTTAATGTATATGTATGTAAAAATAAGAATTTCAGCCTCTTATCACATCAAATATATCATATTTTCAAGAAGAATCATTGTTCCTACATAAAGATATGCACGGGATATTTCAGTCAGGGAAAAATAAAAAAGTCTGGTCCATACATATTTCTCATTAACTGCTTTAACTTGACTTATCTAGTTTTACAAACAGCATTGTCAGGGGAATTAATTGCATCAGAGTCGGTGGAGAGAAAAATCAAGGAAGAATTCTACTCACAACAAATTAAGCTTCCATACTGCAGAGTAGTCATTTTGTATATCAAAGGCTGTTGAAAGTCATGTTGCTGGGAATAACTAGGGGGCTCGTTAATGCAGTCATGATCATCTTTCTGACAGAAACTCACTTTCTCAAATTCAATATGAACTCTTCCTTAGGTTCTTGTCTCATTCCCATACTATGCTTATGTCCCTCTTAGTGTGCTTCCTCTTTAATTTCTCAGTTAGGAGCTCATTTTTCAGCATCTACAAAACTATATAATGAATGATGAGCAAGTCTGAAAGGAGTCTGAAGTGAATGCAAGTTACACCTTCTTTTCCTGTCTTCCGTACGAATAGTTTTGGGAACGTGGATTTCCTCAACTAATTTGAGTTGAAGCCCTTGCATAAATAGGGTCATACTGTGCTTTTAAACATAGCCACAGCACAAGACAGACTCCTAATTTCTACTTGTTGTAGATCCATTTTGAAAGACACTGTTTTCTTCCTAGCGTGCCCTTTTGTAGGAGAAGAAGCCCTAAATGAGCGTATTTCTTCCTTTCTAGTAATCTGTCATATCTTATCAGTCCCTTAGGGGCTCACCCTTCAGTCTGTGAATGGCTGGAACTGCTATTGAAGTCTGTGGCAGTTAAAGAAAGTGCAGAATCAAAGAAGTATTCTGCTGGCAGCTTGAAGGTTTTACAGAATTGGTAGTACTAGACATTGTTTCTTCAGGATTTTATACACATTCTTATGTTTGTCTATCACGTGCAAATCTATCTGTGGAATTTCTTTTCTGTCCTTGCTCAATATTTTTTTTTTTAAGACTGGGCAGGAGTCTGAGTTCTGCCACATGTAGCAACAATAAGCAAAAAGCAAAAGCATATTAGTAATAATGCAGTGAATGCCTGTTCTACTTCAAATCCATTTGACTGTGTTTCATTTATGCTAAGATTGCTACACACTGATCATGCAGTAAACGATTACGCCAGTGTAAGAGTCTCTTTCATATCCAGAGTGGTGTAAATAGACATGACTGTATATGATAGCTGTTCCCAGTATTTCCTGGGTCAGATGATGTATTGGAATCAAAATTACATACACAAAATGCATGACCAATTGCATATTTTAATTTGTAATTATCACAAGTGCATTGTTATGCAGTAGCAGTAAATTCAAAAAACTTTCAGTTTTTGTTGTCCATACATTTGCAGCGTACAACAACTAACGTATTGATCCTCTGAACTTAATGAATATTCGCTATGTGAATGATCTCTATATATCTGTAAATAATTAAATGCAAGATTCCTTCAACATAGGGTCAGCAAATCCATAAGTTATGTACCTGCTGTGTTATGGTAACCTTCATCTCTATTTCTTAGTTTTTAGTCCCTTCAGCAGTGGGCTGAGCATTGCGTTTTCATTGTGCAGCACTAAGCATGCTTTCTCTGATGTGCTGTAATGTCATGCAATTTTACACAGCAGTACAAAGCTCTGCTTAAAGAAAGCAAATATCCAGAGCGATCTGGAGATGTACTTAAATTCCTCAGTGGTGGACAAAGTGGTGTTTCAGACAAGAACTGGAATGACAGAGCAGAAAAGGAGCTAGAGCAAGCATAGGAAGCAATGTACACTGGCAAGCTCTTTGGAGGCTAAACTAATCCATGGCAGAGCTCCTGTGTGTTCCTCTCTCAGAGTTCACTCTAACTGCAGGGAGAGCTGTTGACACTAATTGGGCCACCTGCATAATTGCTGCTAGCAGTGGTGCCTGAAGGTTAGCATGGGCTCTAGCTTTAACTGGTGCTGATCAGATCTCCGTGGGAATCATTGGCAGGTGATAGTGGGGCACAGATGAGATCTCCTGCCTTTCAGTGTTCATCTTGATGTTGTAGGGACCTTCCTTCTCCACTTTCACTGCTATTAGCACCTCCTTTACAGAGTAAGGCTCCCAGTAGATGAGACCACGAATCCTCACTGTGGATATTTTCTCTCCAGTGGGTCTGCAGAGGCAGGGAATCTAGGTCAGCATGCAGAACAGTAATAGATTGTTGCCAGGTTTGCATTTGCCAGCTGGAGCAAAGCACGTTGCAGCAAGGACATGTGTACAAACCCATTCCCAGTGGTGGGACCAGCTAATTGTTTTAACACTGCCAGTGAAGAGGAAAGCTCTTGGAACTATTTTGCTCTCCCAACAACTGTAATCAAATACCAGGCGGAGTTAAAATCAGACCTGATCCACTGGTGTTTCAGTTTATGTACAAAGAGCAGTGGAAGATGTTGACAAAGACAGGAGAATTTACAATGTATAGGAATGTAATGAGTTGTGTTAATTTGCTTGATAAAAATAACATTTTCTGTTACCTACATTGAGTGATTCAGCATTTCTGAGATATCTTTAACTAAAATAAATGTGTCTAGAGGTTTGTGTGGCATGAAGATTATAGTTGGGTCAAATCAAAAAGTGGTCAATACTTGCGCTGGATGGATAAGCTGTAAAATGTAACCAACGAAAGGGTATAAGTGATAATCTTGCTTCTAAAATACTAGCTCAGCAGTAAACAGAGCAGGTGCAAGCCATGTTTAATCCATGACCCCTGGGAAATGGTAATGTTAATTTCTGTTGTCTTCCTGTGCCAGCTGCCAGGCTTTCTGAATTTCTAATTGAGAGCACTAGCTAGAAAGACTGATAAGGCACAACTAAACACCTGGGTTGCATCAAAATGAGAATAGCTTTGTTAACTGCTGCTTATTGTAATATCCCACTGTAGGCAACACCTGTGGTATGACTTTATAAATAGATAACCTGAGCTGTGATCACACAAGGTTAATTCAGAAGTTGTCAGCTTGCTGGGCAGCTTTCCAGCCATGTGCTGATGGTACATGCTCATAACATGAGATTAAGTCATGTTTTATATGTTTAGTGTTTTTATGGTTCATGCTGACATACAGAAGGGTTTTTTTTCTTAACTATAAAATTCCGAGTCTGCTCTTGTGTTAAAAGGAAGCTTCAAGTAGATATGGTTTTAACATTTTCTGATGCTGTGCAGTATATACTTCATCTGTCGTGCTCTAAAAACATTTAGATGCTTGAAATTACTTAGATCTGGTATACTGTGTGCTTGTAGAGGAATTAAAATCTTGGCAAAGATGTGGTTAACTGTTTTCTCATATAGTTTAACCTGTTATGATGCTTTTTCTCAATTTACAGTGATAGTATACCCCATGGAGTTTACAGCACTGAAACAGCATATTCTTCTGGTATTGTGTACAGATCTGTTTATTTATTTACTTATTTTTAAATTCTCTTGCTGAACATCCCAGCAGCTCTTGAATTCTGGTTGTCTTTGGACCTCTAGACTGAATTTCCTTCATGTTCAAATAATTCACATTCGAGAATTATGAAGAAAAAACACAACTTGTCAGCCACGACTTGTATCTAATTGTTTAATGTATATAGAGGTTGATTCACAAGATTCATAGATAGCCAGCAATTTATCATCAAGCCCCTTGGTACTGTTCAGAAGTCATTTAGATTCTGCGATGTTCGATATATCACAAACATCCTACTCAGGTACATTTACTGGTTGTTAGATTACTTTGAGCAAAAGAAAGCATCAGTTCTCTGCATATATTAATGTATTTTTTATTTGGATAATTTTTTCTGTTACTGGTTTGTAGAGGAAATTGGTAACTACTAACATCTATTGAATGAAATTAGACCTTTTCAGTTTAGTAAAAGCCTTGAAAAGTAGCAGAGGGGTTTTGAAAAATACTGTCTTTCATGCTTGAGTAGCTGCTGCTCGTGCAATGTGGGATCATTCCCTGGATTTTCCTGGAGTTCATCAGTAAAAATATGAGGTATATTCCTGCATATACTGGCACATAGGAGTAACATCAATCACATGAGCAGCCCCACTGCCTGTGGCCACATCCACAGTAGGACATGGCCAGAACAATATTGTGCAGAATTAAAGGACATGCAGTACTGCTATGATTTTGTAATGAGGGGGAAAAAGAAGACCCCCCCACAGTGCGTTGAGCTTGTTGAGTTATTAATATTGGAGATGAATAAACAGTGGCACCAAATATCCTCACATAAATTTTTGCTATCTTTTTATCTGTTTGTATTTTATAATCCTACTAGCAAAGCAACTTCTGCTGCAAGGCTTCGAACTTTTTAATAATTTTGTAGTTAATCCAAATAAAATAATTTGGTTTAGTCCAATTAAACAGATGAGGAAGAGATTGTGGAAGACAGGAGGCCTTTGATTCTTGGATGATCTTTAGACTCTCAGACTGCAGTGGTAAGGAAATAAGCTACAGACTTCAGATCTGTTTGTTTTTTGTCAGTAACCAATTAAAATTAATAAGTAAACCTTTAAAATAAGACACTGTACTTTAATAGTGCCAAAGTTTTTTTAAATGCATCTGCAATTTGTTTTTAGTGAGTTGCTTCTTGTCTGGGGCATTGAGCTTTCTCACTGGTTTTGATTGGCTTCTTTGTAACAAATTTTCATGGAAGTGTTTTATACAACCTTCTGTTCTGATTACCAAATACTATAGAAACTTATGTCCAATTCTTACCTTCAGTAAATGGTTCTTGTTCTGAACTTTGTCTTTTGAACCCATAACTATTAAAAATAAATGAAAGTATCAAAAGTTATGTTTTCCAGGGTACATGTGTTGGATTGCTTGCTCAACTGGCAAGATTCTTCCTGATCCTGCTTAATTTGTCTTGATTCATCTCGATTCTTCTCCACCTCATGCTTCCAGCTAGTTGGTCATGTTGAATGTCAGTGCTCTGGAAGGTAACATTCATTAGTATAGGAATAAATAAGATCGCAAAGCATCAGCATTTCAGTACAAGGTAGATCCCTTTTTTCCCCTACACTGCTTCAATGAACTGCACCTTCCATTAAATCTTGAATCCTTGTGGTTTTCTTCCAAGCGTGGATTTTAGTTTAAAGCATCAAGAACACCAGTTGTCTGTATATTAGAGCTTCCATTTTATGTATCCCTTTCTGGATCTGGCCTCTAGATTCAAATAGTCCTTTTTAAAATTAATTCTGGCAGTATTGCCAATTATTTCCAAATTGGGATGAGCTTTCACCCCCGTACATATGCTGGTCCTTAGCCTGAAGACTTTGCTTATGCTTTCACTTGAACTAAGTCTGGAAGCCAATCAGAGTCTGCTGAAGAGGAATACAAGTGGTCTAAGATCAATTTCTGGTTTAATTTTGGACCAGTTATTTAGGATCAGGTTATTAAAGATACTTAAAATGAGAGGTGTGTGCCTATACATGTAAAAAACCATCCTTTTATCTTCTCTGAGCTTCAGCTTGCTCAATTTTAATGAGAAATAGTACTTGTATGAGGGTTTTTCAAATTATTTTTTATAAAGTTAGGTATAAAGTGGCTCGGAAACAGAAAGTATTACATTAATAGGCAGATTGACCAAGTGTACCCTGTTTGATAGGATTCAAAACACAGCTCTGAACAACTCATTCAGTTTTTCTCTTTCAACAGGTGACACATTCAAGTGGCAATGTATATTTTGAAACTTTAGTATTAGAATTACTTTTTACGGATACATGCAAATCATGTTATATCTTTTAAAATCTTTACCTTCCTTTATTGAAAGGATTTGTGATGAAGAGATTCCTGGTGATCTAGACATCCAGAAACAAATACTGCTTCTTTGGCAAGCTTGCATGAACAGTTTACACTAGCAAGATACTGATTTAAACATGACTAATTACAGGACCATTCACTGCAGCCTGTGGATCATTTGTTTGTTTTCAGAGGCAGTGGTTCTACAATTTGTAGGTAGTTTTACTAAACCTTTGCACTTTGGCTGAAATGTTGCAGAACTATTCCTTTACAGGAGTGCTGTTCTTGTCATATGACACCTACAGTGTAAAAACACGTGAAGCCTTAAGCAGCAACACTTGCTTATATGAGTCGTCTCAGGACAAGTTTTTGAGAGTTGCTGAACATCTTCCACAACTATTGCTGTAATGAAAGTACTGCATGAGGAAAGACTGAATTGAAACCTTAGTATTTGATCTGTTGCATCTTACTTGGTCTATATGTGAGAATATTCTTCCTGTTTTGTTTTTTTTCCTTGACACATATAGGGTACATTTAGATCAGTGCTGCATTAGACACTCATTTGGCTAAATAATTTCTCATTCTATTCAATATTGCTTTGCTGCATCTGAAACAAAATTTAATAGAGCATACAGCTTAGCATTTGCTAAAAATGAATAGGGAAGAAAAATAAGTAGGAAAGGATGGCAAGGAATTTCTAATATAGCTATGAAAGTTGTACATCTTTACACAAAGGTCATAATTTTGCATTTCCTTTTGTATTAATGGAAATTTACTTAGCTAAATCTCCTATTTTTCTCTTAAGCAGTTGGTGCAGGGTTCTAGAGGAATCTTTAAAACACAGATCTATCACCACAGATGTCAGTTAGTCCAGCATTAGGCCTTTTTTCTGTGGCATAAAAAAAGTTTCAAAATTGGCAGAATTGGTATTTTGGCTGGCAACATCATCAGAGAGCAGAACCTGAAGAAAGAAATTTGCCCACTCATGACTGTATTTCTTGTAAGCCGGTATGAAATCCTGTTGATAAGAAATTTATACTGCTGTTAGCACTTCTTATGCCTTTTTGAGGGAGTACTTAAATGTTCTTTCACAAAAATTCATTCATTTGATTAATTTCATTGATTCCATAGGATAGTTCAGTGGACTAAGGGGAAATGAATTTGATTTAATAAATAAAGGAATTTTAAATAAATTGAATAAGATATATTTATAATTATGATCCACCTTCATGTCTTCATGTTAAGACCTCTTCAAAGCCCACCTGTCTGAAGCCAAAATAGGTAGCACCATTCCAGATCAGGGCCATCAAAATACAGTAGGTATTCCTGAGTCAACAGAAATGAAATTTTTACTAACTTTTTTAGGATATCAGTGGCATATGCAAATCCAATTCTGAAAGGTTTCCCAAGAAAAATGTAATTCCTCTGTGGATTATGACAAGAGCCGCTGGTCCATTATTTAACACATTTTTAAATTCATATAAACTGAAATTTCTGCCAGCGATTCAGAATATGTCCTGCCAGGAGTTTTTCTCTCCATGTGCAAGCTTAAGCATTTGTGGGAAGAAATCAGGGAGTTCTGTTCTAAACCCATTTTAGAGTGACAGATACAGAATGAGGGGAAAACATTTGACTCAAATAAGCAAATTACTCATTGTTTTAAACCCACTTTTCTTTAGCCAATTTTCCCTGGGAGCTATATAAAGTCATTTTGTAGGCTGTAGTACTGGAACAGCAGTGAACTGAGAAAGATGCCTCCTATTATATAAGAACACTATTTGGTCACTTATGACTGAAAGTGGAGGTTAAAATCAGTGATGTTTATTTTGTCTCTATTTATCAGGTAGAAGAGCAAATCACTGTTAAATATAAGAACAGAATAGTGATAGTGAAGGAAAATATTATGCATAAAGGGATGAGAGATTTTTTCTTTTGGGGAGGAGGGAGTGGGGCGTGTGTCTCAGCGTTTGTATATACGGAAACTAATCTTTTTGCTTCAAACAGTGGCCTGGTATAAGGACCTAAGTTCTCTTTTCAGCTGTGTTCCTGATGCTCAGCGATACTCTGTTTTGTAGTAAGCAAATTGTGAGTATTTTGGGGCTTTATTCACAGTTACACTGAAGACCTTTAACACCCCTCTGGCAACTTGCTCAGTCTGCTAGACAATATTCCTTCTGCACCAATAACGTTATCAAAAATATTTAAGAAAATCAACTGAAAATAAAACTATCAACATCCTTTAGTTGATCCAATTATCCCTCTCTAAAAAAAGGTTTTAACACCTCCCACACGGAACAGCAGCTTCAGTAATTTGGCAGTGATAACAGCGCATAATCAAGAAACATGAGGCTATGATGTGGTAATACATCCCATTTTGTGTACAGGAAGATTTTTGTTTTATTTAATGAAAATATTTTTTGTATAAGTACCTTTTGGATTACTTGGCATTGGGTTGCTCATCCCATTAGTCTCATATAGTTGTTACAAATGCTTAGCCACAGAAATGGTAAATGGGTGAATTGTAACATTCCTGATGATGGCAGATAGGAGATTAGGCTTTGTGTCATTGTTTTTGGGATGCTCGTGGTATATTTAAAGATAGGGAGTAACTGTGACTAACATGTAGAACAAAGGATTGGAAGGGTTGGTTATGTAGCTTCTACTTATTTTTCTACCAGTGACTAATTCGCAGCTAACCTTAAGTGTGCTGTCATTATAGAATAGTGCTCTGACAAGTCCTTTTAATAATATGCTACCATAGCTTCCCAGATAGTATTACAACATGATGTTTTATCAGCAAATTACATCAAAGGCCTAACATTCAATTAGGGTAGAGTAGGTTGTGAAATGAAGCAGTCTGCTGTGTTTAAAATGCACTGAATTGTTTTCACTGTTGAAATGAGAACACTCTTACATTGTAAAGCTGCTGCTAGGCTACAAATGAAGTTTTAAACTTCAGGTCTGTAGCTGCTATGAAACTCAAAATTACTTACTTATGGAATTTGCATGAAGTCAGTGACAGATCTTGGAAGTACCTTAGACCCTACATACTGGAGTGATAGGCAAAAATTAGATTTGCCTGTGTAGTTATACCATAGCAGTACAGTGTAATGATAACCATCATTAAAGAAGTCGATATGTAGAAGGAGACACATTCACATCCAGAGGCCCCAGCCCTGATGTCCATGCTCAGAAGGGAGATTTGGTAGAGTGAAGAATAAAGGACAATCTTTGAAGTTTCCAGTAGATATTATACACATGTAGACAAAGACCTGACTGCATGCTTGACACCAGTGTCAGTTTTATATCCGTACAGAACTATTTAAATTGAGATGGTAGTTGTACATGAAAAAAAATATTGTGTAACATACTGCTTATTACTGATTTTAAAGGGAAGGGGACATATTTTGACTTCCCAGTCCATAAAATCTGCAGACAGCCAGGCAAGGAATACTTCAGAGCTATCTATTGCTTTCTATTGCTTTTAAACAATAATACACAATGAGCAGCATAATGCATTAACAGTAGTTTACTAAAACAACAGAAGATTGTCTGCCATATCGCTCACTATTCAAGTAAAATGTTTCTCGTGGAAGAAAAACTAATTAGAACATTTCAAAAAATACGGGTCATATGGTAATACAGTTAGTGTCTTCAAGCCAGAGAGAGGATATCTGGGGGTAGACACAGACTTGGTAACAGGAAAGTAGTTAGATTTTAAGTGGATGCTTGGGGTAGGAGAAAAAATACCCTAGAAAAAAAATTCTTAGAGATGGGGATTTTGGCTTATGTTTGTGTCTTTCTGAACATCACAGTCTCAGTGCGACTTTGAGCACAGATCTTTCCTTTCATGAAGTCCCAGGGGTGCACTCATTGTACATTTCTTTGGACAATTTGTGCTTCCGAATTCATTATATAACCTTGACATAATTAGTCTTTTCTGCTAAATTATTGGGAAAATGGAAATCTAGTTAGCTGTATCATAGCTCTCTCTTTCCTCACTATATGGAGCGTGATTGCTTGGGATTAACACTTCTGTTTATGCTATTTCTAACTGTCACCTCATTTTCATGTTCTTTAAATTCAGAAGAATTACAAGCATAAACCAGATCGGTCCTTACTTCTGAATGCTGCTTGTTTGACAAGGTCACTTCCAGCCTTGGAAACGCACAGGCTGCAGACAGTAGTTTATGCCCATCTTTTTGTCTAACCTCACTCATCAAACTCCTCTGCTGCAGGGAGCATGGATGACCACAGCAAACACCCGGCGGAGGCGTGAAGTAGCCTGGGGGAGTCGCGCGTCTGACAGTGAGGGGCTGCAGGCGGCTGACTTCAGCGGAAGCTCTGCCCCACGGCCCTGGGGGTTTTGAGGTAACCAGGCCCTGCTTTTTCTGATCGAGTTTCCTCACCCTGGCTCTCGTCAGCAGGTCGAGCCCTGGGCGCAGAGGGGCCCGGCTGACCACAGCTCTCCCGGGGGCTGAGTTCGGCCAGGGCCCCATTGCGTCTGTCCCTAGTGACGCCCCAGGCTCACGCCGCTGTGGTGGTGCCGGGGACACGAGAGCAGAGCCTCGGGTGCTTCGGGGGAACCCCTGCTGAGGGGCCCGCGCGTGCCANTCCGCGCACGGGCTCAGCCGAGCTCCTCCTCCTGCTCCCGCCCTCGGGCTCCTCGCTGCCGACCCATTGGTGGGGCGCGCCTTCAATCCCGAGGAAAGTCCGCCCCCCTCCGGCGCCCGTAGTGGAGTTGATGGGCAAACGCTCCCCGCCGTTCTCGCGCCGCAGCCTGCGCTCGCCCCGGCTCGTCCTGCGCGGGGCGACCGGCGGGTGGGGCCGGCCATC
>VXAL01001205.1:122609-133326 GCA_013399475.1 Chauna torquata | reverse complement strand
TCCGCGGTGGGGCCTGCGAGCGGGGCGGCCTCGGCGTGAGGTGCCTGCGGCTGCGGCCCTGGAGGCGGGCGGCGGGGGGGCTGCGGGCGTCCCCCGGCCCTTCCCCGTGCTGCGGGCAGGGCTCGGCGCGCTCCCCTCGCCGAAGCGTCGGGAAGGGCACGGCGGGAGGATGGGGCTCCCCGGCACGCACGGTGGGCTGCGGTGCCCATCCTGTAGGTCGTGCCTTGTGCTTGTGCAGCTGGGCGGTATCGCCCTTTAGATAGCTGAATCTCGTCAGATTGTATTACGTGCTTGTTCTCTGTGTTTACCCGCATACGTCCTTTCTATAGTGGCTACCCTTCTCGCCGATACAGACCTCAACGTGATTTTTCTTATTTTGGTTGTGAATCACCGGGACTCCCGTTCTAGGGTGGAGGCGTTTGAGGGCAGACGGCGCTTCCCTCGTTTCCGGTCAGATTAGTCGGATCCCCCCTTGCCCTAGTCTCTCTAAGTAGACATGTAGTTCACATTTGTTTGTCTCTTATGTAAAGTAACACTAACTTCTTTCGATTTTCTTGGTTATTTTCCTGTTTGTCTTAAAGACACAAAATGAAAAATGTGTTTTCTCAATCTTATAAATTACTGCTGGAAGGTTTACTAGCACCGATAGCTAACAAATGTCTCCTTTGATTTGCTTTTTTGGTATTTTATTGGGGCTTGCAAGCATAAAAATTGTATTAGAACTGAATTTTGTTAGGCTCGGTTTGAATACATGCTGAGATTCAGTTCTAGCCTTCAAGAGTTTAACAGCTGAAATAGACAGTATGTTCAGAGAGGAGGAGCAGCAGCAGTGGGGAGGTAGAGAGATCTGAAGCACAGAGATTAGGTAATTTGGCAGCCGTTCCACAGAAAGTATCAAAACTGGAAGTGGAACCCGTACTGCCTTTATTTTTGGACCTATGCATTTATTTTCTTCCCAAGACAATTTCAGAATTGTTCGTGAATTACTCCCTCCATCAGCCTGCCTTGAGGTGGGTCTTTCTATAAAAGTGGACCTCTGGGGAAAAAAAAAGAGAAAACTGTCGGTCACGTTTGTATTGCATTTGAAACTAAATGGTAGTTTTCTCATTTATGAAATATGTGAAGATTTTCCAAATAATATTAACTTGTCATCAAGCCATGAGGTAAGACAGCACAGTCAGTTCTGTGGCGGTCTTTTCCTTTTCTTTGTCTGTCTTTTCCTGAAATGTTGTTAGTTTTCCTGTTTAAAGGTAGACGTTGGAATGTCTGCATCAAATATTCTCAAAGTAGTCTAGCTTTTTTTTTAATGAAAATTCCTCTGCTATAAGGACTGTGATTTGTTATCTTACAAAGCGTGGAGATGAAAACAACTTCTATGACACTGGTAAAAAGCTTAATTGTCAGAATGAAAAGACAATTGGACATAATGCAGGAAATGGTATTGAAGTTACTTTTTTAAAAAAAGCTAGGTTAGAGATGTTAAGTGCAGTACTGCTAGGAGAAGTACTTGTGGTGTTGTAATATTGCACTAATACACAACAAATGACATGCTGTAGTTTTATATGTTGGCTTCAGTTATAATCTTAGCCCAAGGTATGTGTGTATGGGATGTTATCTGAATTACAGCAAACTGTGCCACATCCTGTCATGGAAAACCCAGTGAACTTCAGGGAAATGGAACTCCTGCTTTCTACTGTATCTTCGCCCATATAGTAAGAAGCAATGTATTTGGATTATTTTATTGAAAGATATTTAGTGTTTAGACTCTTAAAGCTTCAGGAAGAACCTTATCCAGTTTCAGTGGCATCACTTTTGCTCAGAAGACTTTCTACTGAATGAAATTACGTGTACAAATGGTTTTGTATGCAACAGATTCTTAGTCTGCAGCATGTCCTGTATCATCATTACAGCAGTAACCAGCTGGAAAGCTACAAGGACTTCTTCTTCCTTCCTTTGAATAGCTTACCCATGGATGACAATGAGACAGTTTTGTCTTGAACCTTCTCTGTCATACTAAGCAAATTTTATAAGCTGCCTAGAACGCAAGCCTGTAACTTTCTTCTGCTGGGCTAGGAAGAATTGATTGTGTTTAAAAACAACTTCAGCCCTATCGTGAGTTTCTCTCTTTTATATCCCTTGACAAGTTGCTTTGATTTTCTGTAAAGAAACTGGCAATCACTGGTGATTTTTCAAATAAATCATGGTCTCTGTTCTAGGTCTTGGCACTTCTTGCAGGTCACCGTAGTGCTCAATCTGATATTTTTAAGGGTTGTAAACTTGCGAAGAATTTAATGGGCTTTTCATAAAATAATTGACAGTGGGTTTCAGAATTACTTCAAGATCCCACAATTCTGCATCTAGCAAGAAGGGTTGCTTATCTGACAGTGGAGAAGCATTGTGATGTGTGTTGCCCTCAGCACTTTACAGGAAAGATGGCAATCCACAGAAAAAGGAGGATATGTATGTTTCTGAAGCTATTGTAGTGAACTTTGTGGAACAGTTCATGGAATGTACCCATAATAAATAGGTTTCTCTTTTGGGAAGGAAGCTGGAAAGCAAGAAGTGGCAATGGGCATGTTCTAGCAAGACTAGGTTGGATTCCTTGTTCAAAAATGTTCCATTTTGTGGAACTACTGTGGAAGTATGCCAGACCATGGCTGGGGAATTGTCAAGTTCCAAGGGTCTTGATCAAGACGAGTGATGCAGCTTGTACCTTAAGTATGGCTTCACAGCGTTTGCAGGTGAAGATGTGAGTTGATGTGTTCTGTATTCGTCTCCCAGTTTTGAGGTTGTGCTTCTAAACTTGCTGAAAAATTTTTTTAAACAAGAGGTAATAAAGGAAAAAAGGCTTTAACTGTTCCCCTGTTATGTTCGTAGCAATTATTGTAGTAAACAGGAGAAAAGAAAGATGTTGAAGATGTTACTAGCTAGAAATACTTAGACCAACTTAAATTTAATTTATTCTGTGAATGGAAAAGGAGGATACTGATACGTAGTGTGATAGTTCTGAATTAATGGTTTTACCTTATACTGGAGGTGAGAGCTGGGGGCAGGTCTAGTTGATATCAGCCTTTGAAGAATTTCGGTACCTGAAAGTAGAGGAGTTCACAGAATGAAGTACTGCAGTTGTTCTGAGCCTGTGGAGTGTTAGTGATTTTTACCTGAATGCATCAAGCTGAGATGATTTTCATTTTTAGTATTGTGTGGCTGAAGTAAGGGTATTTGGGAAATGCTCTTTAACAGCAGTGTTTTGCAGACAAACATACTGCATTATAATCTGACACTTCTGCTTTACTGTGCTAAAGCTTTACGTTCAAATTCAGGCTTTTTTTGTTTTTAACTTGGATTTTCATACTTGACCTCAATTCAGCTGCCTCTCCAGAAGGCTTGGAATCTGAATCAAGGATATATACATTAATGTCAGACAAAGCATTTCTATCATCTCTCTGCTATATAAAGTCCTTGCAAAGCAAAGGAACAGGGACTCAAAAGAATTCTTATTTTCCTGCAAAACTTGAATAGGTGGTAGCATTTTTAACGGGTGTGTTCAATTTTACATTTGTGGTGAGTTACATAGTCTTTTCAGTTGAATTAAGGCAGCTGGACTGGTGCCTTAATGCTTTGCAGGTTTGTACTGAGACCTTAGTTGTGGGACTTCCCTCCTGGACCAGTTGAATGTCATGGCAGTGGATCCTTGTTGAAGAGCCTGGTCATGTACAGATCCAGGAAAAGACACGTAGAAATTGGTGTATAGTGTGCAGAGACATCTAGATGTTGTTTGTGCAGCTATGTCTAGTATAGTCAACTGGCCATAGATGACAACTATTGATTGTTACTTCTTCTTGATTTACTGAGATGAATTCTGTAGGTTATATGTACTCTTGGGAAAATTGTTGCATTTGAGTTGCTCTGGCTTGGAGTTCTGTCAGACTGGGGCCCACTTGTGGTTATAGCCTGTGGTTTGGTACTATGTAAAATGTATGTGGCAGTTGCGCGTAATGAGAAAAGCAATTTTCTAAGCATATGCAAGGTAGAGACATCATTTGAAGTTAAGAAAAATCTTGCTTGTAAAGGGGGTTTTAATCAGTGGTATAGTTTTCTTGGGAGTGGTCTGTTCATCCAACCTTTCTCCTCCCTTTCAAGCATTGAAGTTGTTTACTTCTCCTTATATTTCTTTTTCTAACTTCTGACCCAGATGCGTAATAATTGTAGAGCTAGAGCTGCTGGGTCTTTTATCTTTGTTTCTCTCTGTGTCGTTGTGACTCTGAGGTAGGAAGCCAACCTTGACTCTTGGCCTGCAGGAATGTTCCAAGCAAGGCTTTGTTCAGAGGCTTGGTCTACTTTCTCTGCCTCTGGCTGTAAGGTGTCTGGAGTTTGCTACAACTAAAGCAGTCCTTACAGGAGGCAGCCCCTTTCTGAGGTTGTTTCTCATATCTTGAATGCTTTGGTGTATTTAATAATTCCTCAGGTATCATTGTAGCATGTTAAGATGGCACTGATCAGAGGCAGTCTAAAAGTGTGTTGTCATAGCATTAGGCCTGGATCATCAGTTTGAAAGGGCTCATCAGTTAGTGCTGGTTTTATCACAGGTCTGGTATGAAAAGGACTTAGTGATACATAGATCCAGCATTTTATTTGAAAAGCACAAAAGGCAAAGTTATATTTTTGGAGGCTACTGATCAACTATCAGGCAACTTTGAGTAGAAGTCATTTTCTGGACATTTGCTATAGTCCGGTTTCACTCACTGTACGTGCATGGTTTACCTGGGCAGGACATAGGGACCCTCAACCAATGTAATGCCAGAGGCAGCAAAAATCTTGGTTCTCTGTTCTAGTCCTAATGCCCTATTTCTGCAGCAGAAGTACGATGCATGGAGTACTGGAATTTTCTTAAATTTCACTTTGGGCCTATCTTTCTATTGAGTGTGCGTATGTAGTACCTGGAGCTTGATATGGTTCTGGCTAAACAATTTGCAATAGCCTTGTCACTTTTATTGCTCTATGTAAACTCTGTTTTGTACTACAGTTATAAAAGGGCTTGAACAACATCAGTGGTACTACAAACATTTGCAATTTTAGAAGTGTCTGTAAGATGTTTAAGTGTGTCAGGATAGCTCTTTCCATCTACCTGTGTGATTTAAGCATAACATGTAGCAAGAAGGCGTTGTGCCAGATATGGCTGAGGCAAGGTGATAGAGTAAAGCAAGCTGTGTCAGAAAATTGTCTTCTGAAGGGTTTTCAGTATGAGAAGCTGATCCAAAGTAGCACGTTCTTCAATGCTACACTTAGAAAACCTTTCCTTAGTGGAAAGGAAATCACTGCAGTGATTCAACAATGTGAATTGTTTTAGAGCTACCTTTGCTCCCTGAGATTTCTCTGGTATGAAGGAGGTGTAGAGAAGTTGGATAGCAGAAGTTGGACAAAGCGTATTGGCTTTAAGTTTTCAGCCTGTAGACCAGATCCAGTTCTCCAAAATCAGGCATTTATCCTATGGCCTGTTCTTTCTTCTAGAGCTCCTTCAGCTGTGAATGGGGATGAGAAATAGGGGTGAACAAGGTCTTGTGGCAAAATGCTGCTTTTCGCCTTCTTTCCCATGTAACTTATCCCAGTCTTACATGGGAATTGGAAATGTATCAGTAAGATCAATATTCTAGAAAATACAGTCGATGAAGGTTGCATGTATGGATTCCTTTTGCATGAACCAAAAGTAATTTGTCTCTTCAAAAAAGATAAATCTTAATAGGTTGTATACGTGTCAAGTGGTGGGAGAAAGAGATACTGATGTTTGGTTTCCATGCTACAGGTACTTCTGATGGTTTGAGATACCATGATATGTAATTTTCTCATGCTTTAAATGATCATAGTCTACCCTATTTTAAAAAGTCTACAGTTTCTGTGCCTCACAATTGGTGATACAGTATAGCACATGAAATCATACTGTACTTGGGCAGGAATTAATTGTTAAAACTGACATCTAGCAGTATAGAATAAAGTGCGCTCCACAGAATTATTTTTTAAAAAAGTGTATGTATAATACATATGTGTGTGTGTATACACATTTAAGAATCAGACGCTATCTTTGCAAGATTTTAATTAACCCAGATTCTCCAGAAACATTACTAGGAAGGCATAGGATACGTTATTATTGAACATGCATATTTTTTTTACCTTGTCTTAAGATCTTGCTTTGTGCAAATATGAGATTTTAATGTTGCAACTTCAAACAGATCTTGTTCTGTAAACACATGAAGTACTAGCCTGTACTTAATCCTCATTAAAATTGTGCAGTATGGTGTTTGTGAGTGATTCTTTGACATCACTCAGAAGATTTGTAGGGTAATAGAATGAGGACAAATATAAGCCCAAATCACAGTTTTACTCGCTGCTAACTGTTCAGCCAACACTCAGGTGGGCCAGGATAATGTTCAGAAGAAAATGGAGATTGGAGCTGTGTTGTTTTGAGGATACTGCACTACATGGGAATCAAATATTGCCCCAGATATTCCTGCCTTAGGATGTATAACCTCTGCCAGTCTTGACTACAAAGTAGACTTAAGCAGCTGTAGAAGTTCATTTGAAGCACAGTGTAAAAGTATTTAGGGGGAGCATGGGATAAAACTGTTTGAAAAAGCGTTGGCTTAGATGGCAGGAGAGGCTCGTATTCTTTTTAAGGACAATTGGGAGGACTGAGACAATTTGCCAGGAATTGCTGACATAGTTACACATGTAGTTGTGATATGAAATAGCTAATATTTCTTCTTGTATGTATTGTAATTTGATGATAGGACAGTAATGATTTCAGGGTTACATGTCCACAAAACACCTTTAATTGTGAAACTGGCTTTTCTTTGAGTAGAACTGTATCGAGAGCACAAGGGAGGCTTTAGGGGTGACAACAAAGGTTTTTATTGCTTCATGGGAAAAGTTCAGTAGGACATCGCCACTTCTTGTCTTCATTGCCCTTACTTCTGATGACTAATTGTTGTAAAGAAGAAAAACAGGTGGTTTTTCAAAAGAAATGGTTGTGCGCATGTATTAGTCTTTCATCCTGTCAACATACCCCCATGAAGGACTTAAATAATGTTTTATGATAAAGCAGACTCTGTAATGGCCAAGATGAGTAGAGGGGTGTAAAATGTTTCAATTTCTGTCTAGAATAATGCAGTAACTGAGTAACTTGCTTGTGATTTTTTTTCCACTACTGCTGAAAATTTTGTCATCTTATTCTCATCTTAATAAGTGGGAGACTTTGATTTAGGCCATGTAAGGAAATTCTCATTAAGGCAGGAAATAATTTCTTATTGATAAACTGTTAATTGCTGCATCTTGTATTCAGAAAGACTAAGTACAAGTGTGCAGAAGTAGCTTGGACAGCTGTTTAAGTTTTTAAGAGTTTTTTCTTGAGACTATAGCTATTGATTGGGATTTTCCATAGTTATAAGGAAGAAGGAAAAATAAGATGATAAAGTGCTTTTTGTATAAAGATATTTGTCATATGTATAAAGATATTTATCATACCAAAGGTTACTTCTGTTGGGTATACAAACTGCTAGGTATGCGTTATCCAGTACAAGGTAGTAATAACAAGAGGGAAGGCTTTTGAAATAACTCTCTTTAGTTAATAAACTTTTCAATAGTTTGTTCCAGAATATTTTTATTACATTAAAACTTTAGTTTTCTTTGAATGTCAACAAGTACTAAAAACCCGAAAGCTGGAAAGTTCAGATGTAAGCTAAGAACCTGATTAAAGTCCCTTAAGGGCTACTATATATGTCTGTTCTTAGGGATTTGCTCAATGAAGGAACCACTTGAAATAATTCGGGCATTTGGAAACAGTTTTAGATTTCATTAAGGTGCTGGCATTGTGTTGAGGACATCTAGTCAGTGAAAGTCATCCGAGATCTTGGGAATGTTTCTTCCTGCTGTATTGGTAATGGTCATTCAAATGAAATGGCTGATTGGAATATGGAGTGCTGTTAAGTGCCTGTCATCCTAAAACTCTCCTTATTTCCTTTAAAAAGAATGTTTGAAGTGTAAATAACACTCCTTCAAAACTTATGTGAATTGGCTTGTCTTGTCTTAGTCTAAGGTTAATGGTAATTTGATGCAATTCTAATATGATATTTTAAAGCGTATTGTAATGTAACATTACACAGCTAAATGACAGTATTGCACAAATTTCTGCTGAAACTTATTCTCAAGCAATACTGTTTTTTGGCTCAGTTGTTATATGGAGCATAGCAGGAAAAATTTGAGATGATGGGAATGCAGTAACTGATGGAATTTGCTCTTTTTTTGTGAAATAAAGGAATTGCAATGCATGCTGTGCTTTACCTTGTCATACTAATCGGGCATTGCACAACAGATACATGTAAGATTGTTTCAAATAGGCTTTTGTTTTAGTATTGTACCTGCTGCCTGTAGACCTCCTTAGACTCGGTTGTATCTGTATTGGTTTTGTGCATATTAGTGGCAAACCTCTGAAGATTTTAAGGAGTAAACAAATGCAGGAGAAACCCTTTGTGAGAAAAGATAACGATCTAAATCTGACTTGTGAAGAACTGGGTAGGAGTTGAGAACCATTTCGAAAGTTAATTGCTAGCACAGAAGAAAATGACAGCATTATTTAGGAAAGTCAGGGTAGCTTTTAAACTCATATTTATGTAAAACAGTAAATTAGTGTTATATTACATTTTTAATCTGGTTACGTTAATATCTATGAATGGCACAATTAAGTAAACTGATCAAATTCATGACAGATAGCACGGAAGTAGCAGGGGGAGCAAAGTTGGATTTGGTCATTCATTAGTATTTTAAAGGGTGCTCTGTTCTGACTTGGTGTCATAAAGTAATCGTATAATTTGAGGGTGTTTAAGAGACAGTTTAAGTGATTACTGTCATGCTAGGTTTGTGCTGGAAGAGTTATAGCTATTAGTGCAGAACTACCATTTATATAGCTGCTCTTGAAAGAAAAGAGGCTCTTGCTTATGCAGTGGGACTGTTGTCGCATAGCAACTACTGTGCTGAAAGCTTAAAATCAGATGCTCCCTTGAAGTTCACTGTGCCCTATTAATACTTACTTTATCTGGGCCTTGCACTGCCTTTATCACAGTAGTGAGTGTCTTTTGTTAGTGTACTCAGTAATGTCTGTCATGTACATTTACTTTTTTTTCCCCAAGCTTAAAAATGTGCAGTGTTGTGCTGCTTTTTTTAGCCCAATTTCCCAAAGATTTAAGACCTTAATAACGTGATTAATCACATTGAACCAAATTTGAGAGAGGCCGAGTTAACACTCTGTGGCTTTTGATAACTGGTAAGGGAAGAGAGAGGTAGGGCTACTGTCCCTCATATGGGCCGGCAGTTGCCTCTGATCCGTTCTGAGTGGTGGCTGTTGGTTGGCAAGTGAACATGGCTATACTGCTTGGCTAGCTGGTGTGCATGTCGTTCCTGCTTGATGGTAGCATAGGATGCCACAGATGACGTAAGTGAGTGTTCGAGTGGATTTGGGGCAAACTGGAAAATTGGACAAAGAAGAAAACCAGTTCTAGGTGAGAAACCAACTCTTGTTTGCTTAGTTGTTAAATTTGGTAGATAAGTCCATTATCTTATGAAGAATGTAGACTTGAAAGGAACTTAAAATATACAGAGTCCTGAGCTATATAAATTACTTTGAAATATACTTTGTATGAAAGCAGCCTTTCCCCACTCCTTGGAACATGCTAGTACATATGGAAGTGCATGTTCTCATGTCTGTACTTGATCCTGAGAATGCCAGCATAATGTATCAGTTGTTTTTTCAGTGTGTTCATGCACTTGCCATGTGTACAGGGCTTGTCTTCAGATGTGCTGTGTTCAAATTTACACTTCAATGTAAATTTTGCTTTTGCAATGGCAGTTTTCAGAGGTGCTGAAGAATCTACTTCCAATAGCTGTTAAATACCTACTATTTATGATACCATGTGCTTTTACAGAGTGGGTAACAGCATAGAGTTAGAATTTAATACTGTAAGGCTTTGAGAAAAAGATCTTTTTATTTTGCATGTTCATAATTTAGCATCATTTAGATAGCATTTTGAGATGGAACGTTCGCTAGCATAAAATTCTTCGTAAAGCATTATGTTTTGTTAACCATGCAGTAACACATAGTAACAGACACACTGCATCTTCTGCTTATTTTAATACAGTAGTGATATAACCCAGGCCTCTTCCTCCTGCTTAAGTCGTTTGGATAGACCAGCCTTGAATAGTCTAGACGCTGTCTATCAGCTGGCATGAAGCCTTATATTATTAGCATTTTCTATATAGTATTGTTTGGATCTCTTTTGCAGTTCATCTCCTAAAGAACGGACCCCAATTTCTAGATAAATCTTAAGATGTAGTAGGTTGTTGCTGAGTATGGTTACAGTAAATGATAGTTTTTTAACTGAGATGATATGCCGAATAAATTTATTAAATGCTCTACTTTGGGGATCTATTATGTTAAGATTTTTAACTTCTGTATTCATTATGCAATTGTAAGTGATATTTATTGGATACATTTTTATCGTGGTTTAGGTTAAAATGAATTTAATTTACAATATACCTTAGTAGTTTATTAAAGAAAACTTGTTCTTGTAATAACTGTATAAAATGGTCCTCTGTTTAATTGAACTGATTTTGCTCTGCATTTTTTGGTCAGAATCTTATAAATATAGTTTTATATGTATATTTATATATT
>VXAL01001205.1:103179-122536 GCA_013399475.1 Chauna torquata | reverse complement strand
TAGATATAAATACTTTCACAATTTACAAAAAAAGAAAGAATTAAACATCTCCTACCTTTCAGTTTCCAGTCATTTTACTAAGTTCCAGTGAATATATCATTCGATGGAAATAGTTGAAAAAATGCAAGAGATTATACTGCAACAGATTGTTCAGCACTTTGTCAAACACTACTTCCAATACTTAATCAGTGACTTCCATCACTGAATATGTATTTATGCAAGATATTAAAATCACTTATGATTTTAGCTCAATTATAGGTTGTCGTTTTGTATTTAATTTTACATTCATCTTTGTTAAAAGTACAAATTAAAAAATAGCACTTATTAATGACTATATGAGAGACTTCAAAGTTTATACAAATAGAGCTGGATTCTGTAATTCTTAGTAAGTAGCACTTCTATGAGTCATCTGAAATGCTATTCTGTAAGTGTTGCAGAAACTTGCCCATGGTAATTGGCATTCTTCTTACATTAAAGCATCTCTTTATAACTTTGTATATGAAAATTTTCCTTGCGTTTTTGGAAGTTTAGGTGTCTTCTGTCTTAGTGAACTGTTAATGGTTAGCTGCCTTTTCAAAGGTGATCTTTGCTTGCTTGCTTTTTTTTTTAAACTTCATTACCTTCTCCAATTTAGTGCTGTTAATTCACACACTTTTCTTGGGAATTGCAGGTCTGTAAGGTTAGGAAGTAACATGCTGAACAGCAGCAGATTTTTTTCTGAATTCATTCCAGGACATTTTAAGGAGATGGTTACATTATGCAGAAGAATGTAACTTGCGTAAAACGCTTGGACTTCAGGCTTGATAAATGTACAGTTTTCTTTACAGAAGGAACCGCAAGCAAAATATGTTGTCTTTATTTTTTCATATAAAATAGCTGAGGGCATATACAGTGGATCTAACTTGTGGCTTAAATGCAGCTTATGATCATTAATGCTTCATTATTTTAAGTTGAATAACCAGAAGACTGGAATGAAAGCACCAAGAATCGGAGAATCCTCACAGTTGGATTTGTGGTGATAACTTGTAACTTTTGGTGGATCAAAAGTGGGATCCCAAGGTGCAGAGAGCGTGGTAATTGTTCTCTATGTAAATACACATAGCGGTCATGATGCTGAAGCCGTGATGGACAAAGAGTAAGGGTGAGAAGTTTGGGGGCAGCGAGAACTTGCACTAGAGCAGCTAATATAGTGGGTGTACTTTTGGGTGCACTAGCCCTTTGTCAGGTCTTGAAAAGAAGCAGTAAAATTCAAAGTGGTAAAGCAAATTTTGAAGAACTGTTCCAAGTTAGAATAGAGGCTGATCAAAAAGACAATCCAGAAGAAGAAATAGAATCTGGAGTAGGGGAGGATGCTAATGATAACTGCTAATGCTCTCGTGAGACCCCACCTGCAGTACTGCATCCTGCTCTGGGGCCCCCAGCACAAGAGAAACAGGGACCTATTAGAGCAGGTCCAGAGCAGGGCCACAAAAATGATCAGAGGGCTGGATCACCTCTCCTATGAAGAGAGGCTGAGAGAGTTGGGAGTTTAGCCTAGAGAGGAGAAGACTCCAGGAGGACCTTTTTGCTGCGTTCAGTACATAAAGGGGCCTACGAGGAAGATGGGGAGAGACTCTTTATCAGGGCATGTAGTGATAGGACAAGGGGGAACAGTTTTAAGCTAAAAGAGGGTAGATTTAGATTAGATGTAAGGAAGAAATACATTCTTAAGAGAACGGTGAGGCACTGGAACAGGTTGCCCAGAGAAGTTGTGGATGCCCCATCCCTGGAAGTGTTCAAGGTCAGGCTGGATGGGGCTTTGGGCAGCCTGATCTAGTGGTAGGTGTCCCTGCCCACGACAGAGGAGGGGTGGAACTAGGTGATCTTTAAAGGTCCATTCCAGCTGAAACCATTCTGTGATTCTATGATAAGACTGCAAAATTCATGTTACCGTGTGAGCATCAAAACCGAGGCATTATAGTATACCTTAAACCCAAAGTAAAATAAAAGCTTGGTGAGGTTGTTTCTGCCCCTCCCCATCTTCTGTAGGCTTGACAACTGAGGTGCTTTCTACCTCCATCTTAAGGATCTGGTTTGAAGTTAGTCTTCAAATGGTCTTTTAAGATCACTTGTGTTTTACAAATAGCGAGACACTCTTGATGTCTGAGCTTGTCGTCTAGTGATTTTAATTTGCTCAGCTAACTCTCATGAATGCATGTGATACACTGGGTGTAATATACTGCGTTCTAAGGGATGCAAGAATGGGATTCAGGAATTTTGATTTTCTACTGGGAAGAGTGCATATTGTAATTGTGGCGTTGTGTTCCCAGGTGTGTATTAGTGAGGGAAAATCTGCATCTGTTCAGTAGATAGTCCGTGGTGAGTTTGCTTCTCATCTCAGTGCTGTTGGTGGTGAAGGTGAGGAAGCTTGGGTGGGATGGTTTTGGGAAAACATTTAAAATAATAATTAGTACCTGGTAACATAAATACATTTACTTTTTTTTTTGTAATAAAGCTACCTATTATTACTTGGCTTGTTAAAAGTTCAAAAGAATCTCTTAATCTTCATCTGAAGCTACATTGTGTGTGTTTGTTAAAGTAATCTAGCTATCTAATAACTTATTCCATGATATATTTGCTTATATTTGTGGTTTAGGTAACTTTCAGTCAGCTTAGCAAGGTTACTAACCATCTGAAGGAAGCAAACATAAACAAACTGTTACCTTTTCCTTTTCTTGTTGATGCTTATAAATGAAATATACACAGACATTATGTGGGAGACTTTATTTAAATGAATATAAATCATTCTATGAGAACCCTCTGCGGAGACTTTCCAGAATTATGACTAAAAAGTGATGAATAGTGTTCTGTTGTGGTTGATCTGCATTCAACAGTACATAATAATACAAATGCAGTATTTGTGTTCTCTGGTGTGGCTGGAATGCCAGGGCTACTGTGGAGACTAGAAATAGTATCACTTCTTTGAAAACCTTACTTTTTTGATTAACTGTTCTATTGCTGTATGGATAGATAATGTTCCCAATTTGTTGTGCAGAAAATTCATAAGTTCCAAAAGTATGCTAACACTTTTTTAAAGCAGTAGTTTATGTCAATTTATTTTTTACATGTAATTAAAATAAATAAATATCCTGTCAGTGTTCTGCAGAACAAGATGAACAGCTGTGGCTTTTTCTAGGAATCCCTTTATTTTTGTAGTTTTTTGAAAGTTTAGGAGCTAGCTGGGCAAGTTTGTATGTCCCTAGTTATAGTGATCAAATTCTAATTTTATTTTTAAGGCTTTATTCATATTTTATTCCGTCACAAGACGTTCCTGTTGGTCCTTAGAGGTTCCTTAAAAATCCAGTCAGTACAACGTCACCTGACACTGTGTAACTTTTGCAATGCTGATGTAATATCTAGATATATCTTAATCAGATATGGTCCAACTGTTCTTCAAGCCCCATAGCAGTTCCTGTTTAAAGACAAACAGCAACAAAAAGAACCCCAACCCTCAAGATATATGCTGTGATCTCCTAGGGAACTGCACAAATATCTCTTTTTCTCAACTTAAAATCAGAAACAGGTATGAAAATAGGTTTGATTCCCCTGGCAAGGACTTAAGATTCTCATGAAATACTATGTGAGGTTCTTGATCCTGTACAAGTAATGATAACCTGATTCATTCATGGAAAACTTGTTGTAGAACTTTTTTGTATACAAGTCTGGAAGTGTGTTATTTGGAAGTGCATTTACAAAATGGCCAGAGATCTTGTCTAAACTTGAAATGGAGACAAATCACCTAAAGCATCACAAGAAATAGAAATTGAGGATGGAGTTGGTTGGGTCCATTGCACTTGTGAAAGCAACTTGTATGTTTGGCAGACAGTTGCGATCACATTTATTGAAAAAGACAGTATTGTCTTGTAGTAGTATATTGTAAATCTGTACACAGTTCAAGTGAGGAATTCTTCTAGCTATGTTTTTCTTAGGGCAGGTGTTTTAGCTCACGGGAAATGTCTTCAAAAAGACCAGATTTCTAATATCCATGTTTAGGTACCTATATAAATTTGTCTTAAACAGAATCCTGAAGCTTGGGACTATCACTGTTCATCACTTCTTTTGGTATATCATTTTGTCTGTGGCCACTTCATTTGAATAATAATAAAAAAAAGTCCATAACTGTGCAGGCAGATGGTAGAGCTCAGAAATGTTTTGCCAGTATGTCCTTTCTGTTCAGTTTCCTTTTATTTTAATCATATCCAAAATGTTAAATGTTCAAACTCATCTTTTAAATAAATACAGATGGGTAATGTATTTTGAAGGAACTTCTTAAAATGCTAAATATATTTATGTAATGCTATATACATGTTTATTTCTAGGACAAGGAGCTACAGCTGAAGTTTCCTCATCTTTTGTGATTCTGTCTGTATGTACTCTAGTAGTACTGGTAATACTGCTTGCAAACTGTGTCTCCTGCTGTAAGGACCCTGAGATAGATTTCAAGGTAAGCATTGGAAGTTACAAATGTATGTACAAGTGGTATTCATAGCTGCATTCTGATATCCAGAATACTTGATTACTTGCACTAATACTGTGTGGTTAGCAATGCTTCTGTGTCACTGTACATTTTCTTTTCTGAAATAGCCAGCAACTGTATTTCTACATGCTATAAAATACTGCTGCAGCCGTTTAAGTACTTGATCTGTGCTGCAGTAAGAATCTTTAATTTCTTTTCAAAATCATTACTATCTGTTAGGATCAGGAGTAAAAGTATACCCATGAGACAATTTTGCTGTAAAGAACCTTTTTTTGCTGTTTCTCTGTTCTCTTTTAGTTTGTTGTTTTTAGTCTGCTGACACTGTTTAAGATGTTTCTGTCAAATGTTATTGAAGATACATATCCAGTGTAGCAAATCTGTTGAGAAGGGGTTATCAGCAGAGAACAGTTGCTTTCAGAACATCAGTTATTGGTGTTCCTAAATTTGAGTTCTGCTCTTATTTATGGTGGAAAAAAAGTAAACAAGGAAAGGCCAAGAAAAAGCCTACGTATTTTTGATAGAGACAGCACTTAATGCTTTGACTTCTTTAAATCAGGAATAAATTGAAAATAAGGCATAGAAGTCTTAAAAAAAAAAAATAAAAAAAAAAAATCTGTAACTGTCAGGAAAAAACTGAGCCTCCTTATCATTGCTCATTCAAATGAAGTGCTTTAAAAGTTTGATTAATTTTTTTCAGCTTTTTAGATGATTTCTTTTAATATTACCAGGTTATCTCCCTTAAAATGAAGCCCTTTGTAATGGGTCATAGTTTACTTTTACCTCCAGCTGGTTATTTTGTTGTAGTCAAGGTTGTGTATTCAGATAAGAAACTAAAAGAAATTTAGTTCTAAGAAAATTAGTGCTAATTTTAAGACAAATATTAGTTTGATTACTAAGATTTTTATTGCAGGAATTTGAAGATAACTTTGATGATGAAATAGATTTTACACCTCCAGCAGAAGATACTCCATCTGTTCAGTCTCCAGCAGAAGTTTTTACTCTTTCAGTTCCCAATATTGCTTTACCAACTCCCTCCCAGTTTCCATCTCGTGCAGGTAAAATAGACTTTTTAATGAGAAACCAGAAGTAGGCAATTTAGTGTCTAAAATGGTGTAGTTGATTATGCTTTACTTTTTGTCACCCAAGTTTAACTGTTATAGATTTAATTAAACTGAGTTAGTTAGCTCTGCATTTTTGTAGGGTATAGGGTGAAATGTCTTAAAATGTTAACTTGCAGCAGGTACTACATATGGTAGCTTAAGGGCATGAAACTGGCTTAAATCTGTTTAGACTACTTCCTTTATGTATCTATGTACATAAAGGATTTGAAGTGCTCTAGGATGTTAGTGACTCCTGCTCTTCAGTAGTTGTCTTCATGGCTGAGTCGCCATTAGCCTTAAACGGAAGCAAGAGTGAATCTGTTACTTGACATCAGTGCTACTGTTTCAGCTGCATCACTTTTGGTACCACTGTAAGCTTTTCATGCTATGACTCTGATATTGGTAAGAGAGGGCATTTCTTTTGCCTGTGTGAAAGATTTTTTGGGAATGTATTCTTTAAGATGATTTCTGTAAAAGAAAACTTTAAAAGGCTTTAATATTACAAGCATAGTTTAGTGTAAAGTAGTTGTTTTCGTATTATACTACTTCATATAATTTTTACATGTATTACTTGTGTTGCTTAATCATTAGATGTTCAGGGAAGTTTTTAGTAAAATTTCAGTACCAAGAAATTTCAAGAAACTGTCAGTGTGCCTTTAATAGAAATGTTACTCCTTGGTGTTTTAATGAGTGAGGTAAAATATCTGTGGAAAAACTTCAGCTCTTCTACGCTGACATAATAATAGTTAACTGTGCTTTTTGTCACTATAAGTTATTTTGCCAGAAAGAAATTGAGTCAGGTACAATGGTAGAAATGTGGTTGTACTGATATAGCCTTCTCTGTACTTAGGAGCATGTTGACAGTATGTTATACAGCTATAGCTGTTACAGTAAAATATATCCTGATGTGGATTGCGGAAGTAAAAATATGGGCTAGAATTCTCAATCAGACAAGTAATATTGATGATGGAAAATGTGTGTAATTCAGTTTATTAGTATTTCTAGCTAATTAGTCAACAGAGAGAGAAATGCTGCTGAGTCTCTTCTATAGTATAGAGTCTACCATTGTTACTATCAATCCTCTGCCAAGATCATTGCGTCTTGTTATCTGTCCTTTGCCTCTCTATGCTCTTTAAGTAAATTATTTTTACTCAGAAAATGTCCTCTTTCCAGATGGTAGCTATAAGTAGGGCAGTTGGGCTGAAGAGTAGAGCAGTCAAACCCTTTCTGTTAAAATGGAAACTGTAACTGTAAATGTTAAGATGTAGAAGCAATGGGTGTTTTGGTTTTTCTTCTATTTGCATAGAAAACTTGTGTAAGTGGGTAATTTGCCATGCCCAACTATGGTGTATGATACACTCTTATACTGGAATTAGAGCTCTGCTTTTTTTTTACTTTCTTGCTGAACATATTAAAAAATACAGGTTGTGTCATAAGGAGCTGTCTCTCGGGTGGGGCAGGTATTCTAGTACAAATGGTTTAGAAGCTGAGAAGTTTCTCTTGAATGCTATTGTCACAATGTTACCTTCATACTTTGCATATGCCTGACTACGTTCTGTTGCTTAGCCTGAATGTATGCATGTAATTGGGAATAAATATTGTAGGAATGTGCAGTGTTTCCTCAATGGTTGGATAACTTTGTCAGGCTGAGAGATTTGATAAAAACATTTTTGTTGTGTGTGACAGATGGATCAAAGTCTCAAGTTGCACGTCAGAGTCTAAACTACATCCAGGAAATCGGAAATGGCTGGTTTGGAAAAGTGAGAACTCCTTTAATATTGTACTGCAGTTTGAGTTTTATTCCTAACTAACTAGACTACTGTATTTCCTTTAAAATGATACTCTTTATTTAAAAAAAAAAAAGTAATAATAGCATAAGAAAAACTGTAGTTGAAATTGTTTACTTGCATGCAATTTTTAGCTGTGTTTAGTGCTACTTTAATTTACATGCAATTTCTTACCAAAGCCACTTAATATCTAGACATTTCACTTCCATGGAATTGAATTAGTACATTCCTGTTATTACCAGTGCCTTCTAGGAAAAAAAAAATCTTAAGTAAATAAATGGTCTTCACAAGGCATGTTCTCTGAAAGCTGATGCGTAGATCGGTTGTCAAGATTTATTAAGTGTTTAATTATCAGAGCTCTATATGCATTTACAAGCCAGAAAATCTTTCATGCTGCATGTTTTTTTCTTGTTTTTCTTTGTAGAGAAATTAGAAAATTTTTTTTCCTTTGATTAAAGACAATGGTTATCATTTTTCAGGTTCTACTTGGAGAGATCTACACGGGCACTAGTGTGGCAAGAGTAATAGTGAAGGAGTTGAAGGCAAGTGCAGGTCTCAAGGAGCAAGAACGGTTTTTAAGAAATGGAGAACCGTATTAGTAAGTAATATTCCGTAACTTGATTACCTTAAACACTTCATGCTTGTGAGCTACGGCCATTTTTGTTCAGTGTTATCTCTGCGTGCCCTCACTTAGAAACTAAATGCTTGTCTTTAAGATGCGAAATACAATTGATCCAAAGTGAACAGAATTTGAGTTTGCTTAGATATAAGCTCTTTGCTTAAACGTGTTTGGTAGTTATTTGTACATGACTGGAAAACACACTTGGTCTGGTTTATCAGACTTTTTTCTGTAGCTGTTTGGAAAAATCCTGATGTTGCAAATCAACCTTAAGTCTAATTATTTGCCTCTAAGAACTGAGGTTTAAATCCTGTAGT
This sequence comes from Chauna torquata, assembly GCA_013399475.1. Lineage (NCBI taxonomy): Eukaryota > Metazoa > Chordata > Aves > Anseriformes > Anhimidae > Chauna > Chauna torquata. The sequence goes on along the minus strand of VXAL01001205.1, from coordinate 114,197 downwards.
TGTTTCCTATTAGAAGTAGGGGAACTGGAAACACTTTGTTATCAGATACACAAATTTCTTTAAAATTCCCATATTCAAAAAATTAAATATAGCATAGTGGTAAAAACTAATTTTGTTCAGGTAGCTTGCAATGGGGCTTGTGCAAAAAAAAAGTTATTTAGAATTGCACTAACTTCAGTCCAGTAGTACTCCACAGCTGAGAAGTAATTGATCTGACTGGAAATGCCAATTAAATAGGATTGTTAGGTGTTCTCTTCCTTGTGTGTTATTGTTAGAAGATATTTGAAACTACTTGCTTCTAGAAATTGGGTCTTTGCCTACTAGAAAGGAATTTGGTGTACTAAAGGGAGTGTAATTTCTCATGTTTTGGGAATAGCAGGAGTTCTCTGAAGAGCTAACAGCTCTGTAGATGAGTAGAAAAGAGAGGAGTACTGTAGTCCACCAGGCATACATACCTTAGTGTGGCTTACCTTGCCTGAACATGCTACAAATGAGTGGTTACAGAGAGCTTTCTACTCTCAGTGCTTTCTAATGTCCTAGTTATGTTTGCATATAGGCTTAAATTGTTGGCAGTTGTCAGAAGAAGAAATCTCAGGCCTTTTGCTTCATTGGCACAAGTGTTTTTGAAGCAATTTAGAAAAAGAAACTGATCTGGCTGGGAACTAGCCTGACTAAAAAAAGAGTTTAGCTTTTAGCCAGATCAATTTCTCAAGCGTAGTTCGTGAACCAGTTGCATGCATGAACACCTTATTTTTGGTATAAGGGAATAGTGGGGGTGGGAGGATAGGTGTGATTTTTTTGTGGCAGTGCTGGCTTTGTAGTTTTGAGATCCTCTGAGTTTCAGCTGCTCTCGATGATATGCTGCAGCAATACAAAGTAGATATAAAGGTGCAAAGGGAATCTGTGACTGGATACTTGCACCTTCTGTTCATGCTGCCTGCAGTTACGTATTGAAACTTACAGTTGGGATTTCAGTGTGTTGTGTTATACTGCAAATAATGTATAGTGTAGTCTTTCTGACTTCAACTGTATTTTCACTCCAGCATTCTTCAGCATCCGAATGTTCTCCAGTGTATTGGGCAATGTGTGGAAGCCATTCCTTATCTCCTAGTTTTTGAGTTCTGTGACTTGGTAAGTGCACTTGTACAAAAGGCTGCAATTGTTTTTCTGTTACTGCAAATTTTATGTAGTTTATTTTCCTTCGGTCATGAAACCATTCTTTATTTTTTGGGGGGAATTTTTTTGAATAACCAGAATTTCAGAAAACAGACTTTTCTGGACTAGAGACAGACTGCAGAAGTGTAATTTTTTTAGATTCCTTTTTATTCATCGTGTAAATTCTAGGTTCTTGTGGAATGGTCAGAGGAAGCAACTAGCTGTTCTTTCTTTGATAAGATTTATTAGCCTCTTTCAGTCTACCTACATCATGTAACAGAGAGCTTAGGGGGGGGAAAGGAAGTCATAGAAGGATGCTTTTTGTTGCAGTCTAGTATCATGCACATACTCAGTCACGTCCTAAATTTTATGTACTGTCTATGGAGCCTTAATGTGCTTTTAATGACTTCTATGAAAATGTTAATTTAGGAAACTGAAAGAATTTCCTCCCTCCTGCTTCTCCCCCTCCAGAGTGCCCAAATTTCACCTGTGCTATGCAGCTAAAATGCAATGGTGGGCTCATTTCCAGAATCTGTAATGAGTGTGCCCCAACAGTTGAAGTTTTCAGTATCATCCTGTGCTATTCCTGATCCTTTCTGTTACTATATTCTTTCAACTCTTATTTTTACTTCCTTAACCTTTTCTCTCTCTCCTTCCCTCACTTTCCACCCCAGACATCTACCTCATTATGCTTCCTGAACACCTAAAGAAATGCTAAGAGCACAGTGAAGGGTGTCCATTGCTTTCTGCTCTGCTGTTAGTGTCACGAAAGCCAGTGAAGATGGGAAGGGTAGTTGCCCAAAAACCTGGCTCAGCCACTGCATTCTTGGGCATGTGTTGGAATTTACATAAGCTTTGTGAGGAAGGGGGTGGTATACATGTATAGAAACTATGAGCTGTGCACAGTATACACAGAATCTTTAGAAACTAAAATTTGAATGTGGCAATGGACCCATGGTCTGGAAAGACTTGAAGGATTGCTTTATTGTAACATAATACAATATTTAAAAAAAGAAACCCAGAACTCCAGGTGGCTATCTAAGCATAGGCTCAATAGCTGCTTTTAAAGTCTGTGGTCTAAATATTATTGAAAGCAGAGTTTGTTGAAAAATGTCAAGCCAGAAGTGAGCTCAGAAGTACCTGTGTAGGTTACTAAGAAGTCTTTGAGAAGTAAAGATAGTCTGTATTTATAAAATTCAGCATGGTCCTTCTTAACCTGCTTCACTACTACAGAATTTTCCTTTAAACTCAGGTACACAAATACGGTTCTGGTTGCACCAGATGCCTCAAGCAATTTAAATAAGAGTGAACATGAACTTTTTTTGTTTTGAGAAACATCAGTTAATCTGTAACCTTAAACAGTGTTGCATTACTGCTCTTTTGCTCAAGTTTACTAGCTGTGGTAAATTAATGAGGAAGAAATGCTGATAAAATCATTTTTTTTCTATATGGGAGAAAGGCACGAACTTTTTAAATGATTGATCAAAATGAAACATTCCATTTTGGCTAAGAATTAAAAAGTGGGTGCCTAAGGTTAAGCAGATAATGTTTTTTCAATATGCAGAGATGGAATACTTCTTACTAATTTTAAACCTGCTACTCAAGTTGTAGTTTCTTTTAAAAGGACCATGGAAAAAGAACTGCATTTCATAGAGTTTGTTAGTAGATATACATCTAAATATTTAATCACATTTAACTGCTGCCGTGTTTTTAAATAGTTACATTATTTAATCTCACTTTGAATTTGGAGTAACTTTTAAAGATTACCCTACTTCAAGTATATAAAAAAAAAAATCCTTGTTTGCCTGATGATTAGTGCCAAAAATTGTCATGGAAAGGATTTTACTTAAGGAGATAAAATAGATTTTCACTTTAACTGGGGGCAGTAAACTTGACAGCCAAAATGGTAGTTTTACAAATTTGAATGTAATTAGATAATTTCATTGGAATGGAAAATAAATGTCTGTGCTGACTTCTATTCCAAGTAAACTAAAACTTGTTATGTTTAACTCAGTACAATACATAATTTTCAAACAGACTTTCATACTGAAAGCCTGGCTCACTTGAAGAGTTTTTACTTGGTAGAGCTGAGCATCTCCTAGAGTATTTTGTTCACTGTGCACACAAATATACAGGGGCTGGGCAGACAAAACTGTGTTCACTTTAAATAGTTTTATGCAGAGATTGAGATGAGCACATTGTTAGCTCAGTTATCACTGTGTGTCACTAACTTTTGTTGTAGTCCTAGGGCCTAGTGTGGGAGGTAGCAATATTGAAGTGAGGGGAGAGGAGAGACATGGCGAAGGGAGAAATGTGAAGGAAGCCAGACGGCACCATTTGGAATAGAAGGTATGGCTAGATAGCTTTCTTTAGTCGGTAGCTTTTTGTTTTTAGTAGACTTTCAGTAGGCTAATACTCTAGAAGTTGCTTTTATTACTGTGGCTGGGATGGCAGTTACTTGGATTTTTCAGTGTTTTAGTAAGTGGTCTTGTAGTAGGTTTTGTACCTTTTTTTTCTGAAATTGGGTAATATGGTGAGTACAGAGGTGCTTGCAAAACACACCAGTGTCAGTGTTCAAGTAGAAAGACTGTAGGAACAGATGCAGTTGAAATGGTTGGCTGAAGGTTCTGTGGTGACTGCATGTTGTTCAAATAAGAAAGATGGCTAACATTGCTGTTTTGCTGGTAGTAGTATAATGCTATGCTAAAGCTCTTTACCTTGTGTTACTGGTGTTGTACATATACAGCAAAGAATAAACTTGTTTTGATCTGTGTTACTTATGTAGTTAAGAGTGAGATGGTTAGTAAAAAGGCGGCAAATAGGTTAGCTGTGTTGGACAGGAAATTCTATCTTCAGATGACAAGCTCTTTTTGAGGTTCTTTTCAGCGGTGCAAATTTCACTTTGCAAGTTTGCATATTAAGTAATGAAAAGTGTGGCTGGTCTACTGACCAAGGCTGTCTAGAGGGTACAGTGGGTGTTTTCTTCTCACTCCTTCAAAAATCATAGTGTATCATAGCACCTCCCCCTTTTGCATCTTCTCCTATTAGGATTCGTAGCCTTTATAGGGCCACTTGACCTTGTCTCGGCTGCTCGGGCAGCCCTGTTGGATTATAAGTTCCCAGGCCCCTTGGCACTGACAGGTCTTGATCAGAGGCACTGGAAACTGTAGTGCAGAGATACCAGAGCTAACTGTCACTGTAGCAGCGCAGAATGTCGTGTGGGCTAAATTACTTGTTTTCTTGGCCATATAAACTATTTACACGTTTCTGTTACTCGAGAGGGCTTGGTTGTATATACAACAAATACAGCAAATATATTTGCTAGCATTTAGCCTATTTTATAGTGTAATCCAAGTTGCTGTGTGTCCCTTGCTTTAAAGAGCTGGGTAAGAAGCAAGAGAGGTCAATTGCGCATAAGTATTTGAAAGATTTAAATCCTAATTTCTTTTGCCTGTTACAGCTGTTTAAATTCTTTAAATGGTAATTATAAAATGAAATGGTCAATAAGTTCTTGAAAGATCCTGCATTAGTTTTCTTAGTATGTTAGTGGTCTTCTATGAATAGCTAGCTGGCCACTGTTAAAGGCTGTAGAATGGTGCCAGGTTAAGAATAGTGGTAGCTGGCTTATTAACTTTAATATATTACTCAGTTGTGTGTGGCCAGCATTTTGTCAGCACAGCAAGTCTTCTAATGGATTGACATAATTTATGAGTAAAGGAAAGTTATTCAAATGTGGAAGCACCATATATATGGTGAGGCTGATTTGCCTATCAAATAGTTCCTGAAAAAATTTTTTATATGTTGCAATTCCCTGAGCAGATGAGATCAGCAGGATGCAGGATTTGCCCAGAAAGCCCCGTAGCTTGCTTTAGGGATGTTGTTCTTAGTGGAAGGTGCCTGCCTGCAGTGGTTGGTTCTTTCTTGTTTGGTCGTCTTCTGATTATGGCAACTTGAAAGCATTATCTTCAAATAAAGTAAAGAATCTTTGCAATGAAAACTTCTTAACCAAAGAGTTCAACAAATCAGTTTAATAATCGTAGTTAATAACAATGAAAGAGGCAAATACTACGTATATCAGTGGTGTGTAGTTTTAAAACTAAAAAGTGATGGTAATGGCAGCTTCAGAAATCACATCTGCTATGTTCAAAGACTTCTTGTTCTCAGAACTGATTTAGGCATATGTAAGTTTTAGAAATATCAAACAACTTTTTAATGGTGTAAGGGGTCTATACCATACACCGCTTTCAGATATTTTAACAGCAGTGACAGTAAGTACTTATAAGGTGAAGCAATGCTGGAGTGAGAAGGCAAGGGTAGTATTTTTAGTTTTCTTAATTATGTAGTACTATGTGACTTGGCAGGTAGCTTTCCAACTGGATAGAAAGTGTTGAGTGGACGTAATTTGGTAACCTCTTTACACTTGTCAAACCCCAGTACCTACTTGTTTAAAAAGTCACATCAGCTATTTGTTTGGGTGTTCTTATGGACTAAATGTGGAATTTGCACAAACCAGTAAAGCTACAGAAGAATACTGCAGATAAATATGCCTCTGGCTTCTGGTTGTTATAGGAAAAAAGAAAAAACCATTAATACTTACTTACAGAGAAGACTGAACTGATCTTGACTAGAACCGAGAGGGGTGGGAGGAAAGGTAAAGTCTAGTTCTTCATGGATTCCGAGGAGAAAAGGGAAGAGGCAGTGGCAGAACAAGTTGGAGAGAAAGTGGAGCCTTCCTTAAGCATGATTGAGCTTTTTATATTTAGGTGTCTGAGCAGTGAATTTTGCAGAACTGTATTTACTCAGATACGTATAAACTTTGATATTTACTTAAATAAACTTGATATTTACTTGTATTAAAAAACTGTCCAATAAGGGGCCATTTTGTGGCTCATGAAATGGGAATACTATTGATGCAATGCTACTGTTGGCTTGTAGGCAGGGAGGCATCATAGGATAATTTAGGCTGGAAGGGACTTCCGGGGGTCTCCAGTTCAACCTTCTGCTCAAAGCAGCGTCAGCCTGAGGTCAGACCAGGTTGTGCAGGGCTTTGTCCAGGTAAGGGCTTTGAAAACATCCAAGGGTGGAAACTGCGTAGCCTCTCTGTGCAACCTGCTCTGCTGCCTGAGTGTCCTTACGTGGAAAACAGTTTTCCTTATACTCAGGCTGAACTTTTGTTTTGACTATTGCCTGTTATGTCTCATCCTCCTGCCGTGCTCCACAATGAAGAGTTGGCTCAGTCTTTTTCATAGCTTCATAAGTACTGGACAGCTGCTATCAGGTGCCCCCAAAGGCTTCCCTTCTCCAGGATGAATTAGCCCAGGTCCCTTGGTGAAATGTTCTGATCCCCTGAGAGTCTTGGTGACCCTATACTGAACTTGTTCCAGTCTGTCTATGTTGTTTTGGGGTGGCCACTACTGGATATGGGATCTAAATGTGGTGTAACAAATGCTGAGGAGAAGGGGGTAATCCTTCCCTTGATCTACTGGTTATGGTCCTGCTGATGCAGCCCAGGATGCTGCTGCTTGCAGTCTTTGCTTCCGGGGAGCACAGTTGCTCAATGTTCAGTGTGGTGTTTACCGAGATCCCCAGATCCCTTTCTGCAGAGCTGCTGCCCAGCTGGTCAGTCCCCAGTCTGTATTGTCGCAAGGGGTTTTTAATTTCCAGGTGCAAGACTTTGCATTTGTCCTTCTGGAATTTCATAAGGTTTGTTAGACCCTTCTTCCAGCCTGTCCCGGTCCATCTGGACAGCAGTCCAGCATATGAGTGCATTCATTGGTATCCTCCATATTTGGCATAAGGAAAGTCGTCTTAAACCAGTACCCCAAAAAAGTTCTATATTCTAACCTTGTTTGTAGGTATAAATAGGATGAGAACAGAACCAATATGGTTCAAGATGCTGGATTTAATACAAGTTGCATTTGCTATAAAAATATATCTCTGTGAATTATTTGCTAAATAAGGGATGTCACATAGCACTGCTGTTACTAATGCATTTAAAAATTAAGAAGTAATTCCTTAGTACATTTCAGGCATCCTAGGAACTTAATCATCTGGGACAAACCATAAGTAACCTGTTGCTGTTTTAACAAACGACAGCAGTTTCACAGGATAGTTCGACTTTCTACAGCAGCGTGCTGCCATCTAGAGTCAGTTAAGCTGAGTATTTTGTACTTGATTGTATTCATTAGGCTATGCGATTGGGAACCTGTGTTATGGACAGTGTTTATTTTGTAGTTCTTTGGAACTCTGCTCTAGTGCATCTGCTCTGGCAGGGTAGAAAGGGAGGTGTGCGTTTATATATGTTTATACATATGTATGAGTCAGTATGATATTGGCTGTAATCGCAAGTCGTAAGAACCTTTATGGAAACATTTTTAAAAATGCAATTCTGTAGGATGCAAATACTTAAATGTTACCTAATTATTAGCTAAAAACAGGATAAAGAGAATGTAGTGAAGGTTTCTACAACTTTAAACAGTCTTAGAATTTCTACATGTTCTGTCACAAAGAGGTATTAGCTGCCTGTAGTGTAAGTAGTGGGTATAAAGCAGATGAAGATGGAATAGTTGCTTCCAAGTACTGTAGGATCTGTTCTTGTTTTAAAACAAATTAAAACCAAGTTGTTTTATGTAGGAGTAGTGTCCGCTTTTAAGCGGACACTGTCCACCCCATTGCTGCTTATTTTATCAAATATTGTAACCCAGATTTGTGACTCTCCAGTCAGTAACCTCAGCTATCACTGCACTGTTAGATGCTTGTGTGGTGCATTACAATCAACTACTTAAATTAAGAGAACTGTGACTTGTCATCTTCAATTAGCCATGTTAAGGAGGAATGAGTTGCTTCAGTTACAGCTCTGTAATGTACAGGAACACAAGAGGAACAGAAGTTTAGTAATCTTTGGTTCTTTTCTGAAGAGAAGAGCGCTTTTTAGCCAGTACAAGGTCTGTTGCCTAGTCTATTCAATCTCAAGATTTCTCTTCAGTCTTCTTCCTGGTCCAAGGTTTAGGCACAGTTGACATGTACAATTATAGCCCAGTATGTTACGTTGGTGAAATAAGTTGTGATGGAACGTATTGTGCAGTCTTGATACAATTCAATTTCTTCAAAAACAAAAATACTTTCTGAAATCATTTGCTAAACTTACAGGAAGACTACTAATACAGCAATGTGGTAGGTTAAAAGTGTAACTGTGAAAGTAAGCGCAGTGGCGTAACAAACTTGTTCCCTTACCTTTCTTGGATTCACTTATTCTAGTCTTGCTTTTCCTGAGTATGTTTGGCAACTTCCGGTTATTTTCCATCTATTTCAAAGCTGTTTTCTTTTTTAGTAATTTATGGAGTGCTTCTGTAGGCTTGTTAATTGTGTGAATGTTGTTCAGCATTGCCTAGGTTCAATAAACTGCTGCCATCCTTTGGTGCCTGAATGATGGGATTGGGCTGTATTACCATGCCTTTTTTTATATCTAAAACTCTGGTGAGCTGGCAATGTCTGAAACAATATTCTGTGGTCTCCCCTTCCATTCCCTTGCATATTCCAGACAGTTAGCTTTGCTGATTGGGAGCACTTGAAACTAATCCCATTTAAAAACAGAAGCTCATCACATTTTTAGTGGAAAGTATTATTGTATGACACATATTTTATGCGGAAATGTGATCTAGAATGGTAACTGCTAAATGATGCAATTAAAAACCTTTACAAGGACAATACCATATGCCTTGGATGACTTCTGTAAGAACGGTGACTGGAAACCTAAGGAGATTCTTTATTAAGCACAAATCTCTTTATAACTAGTGCTAACCTTGTTCACTGGTAAGTGAGTAATGTAGTTAGTTGGCTCATCATTAAATATTTGTTAGATTCACTCAACACACAAGGCTGATAAGTATTTTCAACTTCTTTTACAGGGTGACCTAAAAACTTATATTTGCAATGAGCAGGACCACATTAAAGGAGATTCACAAATAATGCTGCTACAGAGAATGGCATGTGAGATTGCTGCTGGACTTGCTGTAATGCATAAACATAATTTTGTGCATAGGTATGCTTTCCAGATAAATTGCTTTTTGTTATGATACCCTCTGAAGTTCACATAGATATTTTCATTCAAATCAACGTGTTGAAGATTGTGTTTTAACAAACTTTCATCCAAATTTACATGTCCTAAGTTATGAAGGTATGATACTTATGAAGATGCTAATCTAACTGCAGTGGTATGGTCTTACAATTCTCACTTGACTGTAAGCTGATCCACCTACTTTTTAGGTTTGCAGACTGTAGAGCGCAGCCTACTGCTAAGCCAGACCAGAAGATGGAGTTGTTTGATTAATTCTTGGACAAGTTAAATTTGTTTTGTTGGGGGTGTGTGCGTTTGGGGGGGGGGAGGTAAACAGAATTTTGTTAGAATAAATCTTTGACTGACTGTATTTTTATAGATTATAGCAATTTAGAACTTCTGGTAATCTGTTACCTTTGTTACTAAAAGTTAGAAAAAAAATGAAATTGCTGCTCTTCTAATACAGTAAGGGAGAAGTTGAATTAAACTGAAAAATCTGACTGAAGCAGGTGATCTCTCACTAAATCATTTTCTTATCTTCAGTAATGGAGCTAGTCAGATCATAATGGGAGAACAATTTCATTTTAATGATGGGAGGGAAATCCTGGATTTCTTTATTTTTGATTAAAGATGATGCAGTTAATACTAAAAGAATGGCAATAGTTGTAAAAGGTCAGAAAAAAATGCGGCCACAAAACTAATTGCTCTGAACTATACCAACATTTTTTCTTTTGGCTTTAATTGAAAAGGTGTTAAGGGACTGGAAGACATCAACCTTAGACTTGTAATGATATATTAGAGTACTTGCTCCCCAAACGTGGCTTACCTGATGAAACCTTAGGTATTGCAAGATAGTTTACTTTTTCTTTCTCTTTTTTTTGTGTGTTGGGTGAGTCTGTTCTTTGCTGTAGAAACAGCACTTGCATCATCTCTTTCAGTAAGTTAGGAACTTGTGCTAGAGCTTATGTATGTACATCGTACTACTTAGAGAAGGTCAGAGACCTTCTGTTCAGGGAAAAGCTGAACAATTAAACTTCAGTCTTAAAAAGTGCATGTGTAAAAGAACAAAACCCTGAGAAGACCCCTTAGCCTGGACTCAGCTGGTGCCAGACAAGCAGAGCTTTTCTTCTAACCTGTTTAACAATTTTGAATGACTTGAAGGTAGTGCCAATTGTACCTGCCAAACTGAGTGATCACTGTTTCTTGTTTTGCAGCAGCATGGCTTTGTAGGTATTAAATTTAACAGTATGTTGTCAGTGAAATACAGTTAAACTTGATAAATTATTATTCTGTGGATCTGCAAAATTATCATTGTAAATGTTTACTTCTAGCAGCACTATCCTGATGCTGTCAGAGTAAGTGGTAAAGCTCCAGCATCAGTGATTTTGTTGTTAGTGGTAAATTCAAGCAGCTAAGGTTGTATTTATCTTCTCTTTTAAGATATTTATTTAAATAGTATTAAACAAGTTGGAAGGCTTTGGAGCATACTTGAATGTGTTTCTGACCTTTGAAGTTGAATGGTTCTGGAAGGGAAAAAAATTTCTTACTCCTCTGAAGTAGGGAAATTGTGTGATTTTCAGACCGTCTGCACTTCAGAGGCTTTTTTTTTTTTAATCCACACAGAAGCAATAGTTGAGTTCTTCCAGTGCACTTCATTGCCTGGTACCCTTCTGTGGAACTGAGAATCAAAATATTTGAGCAGTTAGTATGTGGAACTCTTTGCTGTCACAGCTATATAGTAGTAAGCGAGCAGTTTCATTAAACTTACATAAATTTCTGAGTTTGCACGATGGGTTTCCTAAAAAAA
>VXAL01001205.1:73322-102769 GCA_013399475.1 Chauna torquata | reverse complement strand
GTAAACGAGCAGTTTCATTAAACTTGCATAAATTTTTGAGTTTGCACGATGGGTTTCCTAAAAAAAAAAAAAAAAAGCTTCTTGCTGTTATTAGAGCAACACTGCTGGCTGTGACTATTTGTGGTCTGGTTTATGGTGGAAACTGGAAATGTATATTCAAGAGCTTTTTGTTTCCTTTTCCCTTATACTTAAAAGTATAAATTTTATGAAATACATGACTTCTTCTCATGGTCTTAGTCAAAGACTATGTGTAGTTCTAGTTCAAATGTAATATGTAGTTTTGTTATTTAGGGGAACTTACCTGTACATGTAAGATAGTTGCTTAGTATCATATTGTAAACTGTTAAGTGTTTAAACCTGATCTGAATTGTTGGCAGCTTTTGCTTATGACAATTAAAATGGCAGACATGCAGTGACAGGTATTAGTGAAGTGGGGCCTGCACTGCTGTAGCATATGGACAGTCTGTGATCTGTGTTATAGTGTAAGTAGAGTGAAATGATTGCATGTAAATTCTTTGTGTAGTCTGAATGCTTAAGAGTATACTTCACCACTGTAGAGAAGTGACTGCATTTTGAACTTTTTATGAAGGACAGCATGAGTTAAATCTGGCTTTTAAAATGATAATTTAGTCTTAGCCTGCAGTAGTTTAATCATGCCAATGTAACCTAATATTGTTTTGAAGTCACTTTCTGATATTCTAGGTTTTGTGTATAAAATTTTTAAATGTAATTGTCTTGTTACTAGGTTTAGTTGGATTTGGTTTCCAGAATATAAATTCTGCTTGACTGTATGGCTCTAAATTGATGGTTTTGAAAATGTGGAAGGGCTAAGGGCAATCATATCCATGTGACCACAGCACAAATAGTTCTGAGTAAGTCTGCTGTAAGGAGACACCCTATCTGTGTTTGTCTTTCTGAAAGTGAAGATGTTTATATGGAACTACAGTGTCCGCAGTATTCTAGTGAGTTTGGGGATCAATTGTTGGGTTTATGTAGGTTCTAAAACTTGATGAAAATACAAGCAACAAAAGAACTATCTTCACATTTAGTTTGAATCAAAATTGTACTTTTGAAATGGATCTCCCCATTGCTGCCAGTTACTGTGTCTGGGTTTACATTATGAGTTGGTCTTTTGGAGAGCATGGGCTGGTTTAATTTCGTCCAAAGAGAACCAGAAGGGATAGCTTCAGGAGCATGTGTAACTTGCTTCAACTTTTAGTAGGCTTTTGGTTTGTGGGACCAGACTACAGCTCGTGCAAATAAAATCACTGAAGTGTATATAGTATGGATATTGAATCCTTAGCACTATTTGTTTCATATTACTGAACTGCTCCTATTATGGCCTACCACTTGCTACTGTAACCTGTAAATGTGTATAACTTCTTGATTATTTTTTGTAAAATTTTGTTGGTTTTTCATTTGATACTTCAAGCTGTGGCCTGACTCTTCTGAAATGTGTTACTTCTTTTAACCCACTTGTTTTATTTTGGATTGAAGACTTCTTGGTTTGTTCTTACTATTTATTTGTTTGCTTTTGTAGTGACTTGGCCTTACGAAATTGCTTTCTTACATCTGATCTAAATGTCAAAGTCGGATATTATGGCATAGGATTCAGTAGATATAAGGTAACTAAATCTAGTCATGTACCATTTTTTATTTTTGAAGGATTTGGAAGCCTGAGGTTATGACAAGCATATTTTAAGGTTATGAACTGATACTAGATGGTCATTTTTTTGAATAGTGAACTTTAAGTGTAACTGGCAAAGAACTGTGGCGAGCTCATGTAATGGAATAGAGAATCTTTCCAGAAATGAGTGTATTTATGCTAATAGAAGCTTCTGGTTAAATTTATGTTATATGTTTATATGTCTTATATGCAGTAGCCCTGAAATAATAATGGCAGGTGTTATGCAAAGATTAATGTTCTAAGAAAGGAAAAATGCAATCAAATTTCTTAATGAAAATGTTTAAAATACGCATACCAAGAAAGTGAAAAGTGCAAAGCATTCATTAAAAAAGTTTTGAGTACCAAACCTTAAACGAGAATTCCATATTCCTGTATGCAGTGAGCAGTGAATGCATTTTTTCTATAGCACTGCTGTATATCTCTACTTGGGTAAAATGGGATTACTTTTTTAAACTCTGGTTTTGTGTGATCATAAAGTGTAAAATGAGATTAAGGAAAAGATTGTCAACTTCTGGAAATTGACCCAGTGTTTGTTCAGTCTTCTGTTTTTTTGTCAATAATATAGGAAGATTATATTGAGACAGATGAGAAGAAACTTATTCCTCTCCGATGGACTGCACCTGAGTTAGTAACGAGTTTTCAAGACAGGCTGTTATCAGCAGAGCAAAATAAGTACAGTAACATATGGTATGTTGTAAACTTTCGATGCAAGATTTTGGAATATATTTTCAAATGTTATATAAAGGAGTAAATAATAATAGTTAAATGGAATATTGGCCTGATGCGCTGCTTTTTAATTTTATCAGACGTACAGTAGGTTAATCTCTACAAACCTGAAACTGTATCTTGCTTTGGAAAGTTGCTTAGAAATATGTTGGAAGAACAATTAGATTAAGAAAAAATGTTTAGCAGAAGAATAGGTGTTTATACTAATAAAAAAAAAAAATTACTTTGTTTGCCAAATGCTTTCAAATGTTTATAAAGGAAGGAAATGGTAAATGATTTTTCCATTAATATAATAGCTGCGGATGATGTAGGGGGAAAAAAAAACAACTTGAGGTTGATTCCACTAGAACCCAATTAAGTTCCATTGGTAGAACAGTAGCATTTTAATTTCATGCTGTAGCATTTGAGGGCTGCAGTTAACTGTTTGTCTATGCTACCAAAGAGCTTATAGAGAAATACTAGACAAAATCTTGGAGAGGAATGTTTTTTGAAGTTGCCACGTTCCACTTCAATTCTCAAGTCCAAGTAAATTTGGATAATGGAAATTGAGGTTTAGACTACTATTTCGGAAAACACCATATCTATATTCCTGCTTTTATATTTTAAGGGTATTGAATAATAAACTAAGTTTTATTTTTTAATGTAAAGCTAGATTTGCAGGAAGTAAGTGGGATGGATAGAAATGATATACTTTCTTCCTTGCATATGTCAAGCAGGGTTCCTCAGATCATACTCTTCATCTAAACTACCAGCAGCCAGGGTCTTATGCATTCCAAATTGAATTTTAGTGCCTTTTATACAGAGCTGCTTTGAATAGGTTTGGACTGGATGACTTCCAGAGACCTCTTTTGATCTAGATTATTCTATGGTAATAGAATTTACTTTGCATTTTGAGCAAGAAAAGGTTGCCCAAAGACCTGGATCAACTCTAATCACTAAAAATGTGATTAGTGTTGTATATAGTATGTATACAGCACTGAGCAAAAACGAGGCTTCTGAGTACTGCAGCTTAAAAATCCCAATTTAAAGAAATCTGAAACAGATTAGTTTTCTGTGGTTTGACTTGTAACTGCAATTTTTCTCCAACAGTAGGAGAATCTTTGGTCTAACCATAGGTTTTTTCCTTATCCTTTCTCTGTTATAAATAGGCATTTTCTGCTTCTTTTAATATGAGGGAGTTTTTTCCATAGATGAGTCATTTGAGGCCTCATTTTGTTACCTTCATTGGCATTGCCTTCAAAGAGCTTTGTTCTTGAGGCTTCTAGCATTCTGTCGCGCACACTTGAAGTGGATTAATGGATTCTGAAATTATTGTGGAGCCAATGGGACAGAGATATTTGGTGGTTCTTGCCAGTTATACTTTGCATAATCCGTATTCTCTTAGGAGAGCAACTTTAAAATAGTTCTTAGAATGTACAGTCATTTTGCTGCTCTTTTTCAGGTCCCTGGGTGTAACGTTATGGGAGCTGTTTGAGAATGCTGCTCAGCCTTACTCAGACTTCTCTGACAGGGAAGTCCTAACCTATGTCATAAAGGAGAAACAGGTTAAACTTTTTAAACCACGTCTGGAGCAGCCGTACTCTGATAGATGGTAAACTTTAAAAATTTTATTCATTTTTAAAGCTGCTAACGAAGTTTATCATATTACCCATTTCTCTTAAAAGTATATTGAAATTATTACATGTTCCTGGCAAAGAAACCCTAGAGAAAAATGAGAGGAGTTGCTTTAGATGGAAATGCCTGGCAGTAATTCTGCTGTTGGTTTTTAGTTTTAGACATCTGATTTTTATAAATTCCTTTTCTATATGGAACCTATTGAAACATGTTTCTTATTTGTATAGGTATGAAGTTCTGCAGTTCTGCTGGCTACCTCCAGAAAAGAGACCAACAGCAGAAGAAGTGCATAGACTTTTAACTTACCTTCGCATGCAAAGCCAAAGGGACTCAGAGATTGATTTTGAACAGCAGTGGAATGCTCTTAAACCAAACACCTCAAATAGAGAAGCAAATAATTCTGCATTTCCAATCTTAGATCACTTCACAGGAGATAGACTTGGCCATGAAATGGAGGAAGTTCTTACTGTAACTGAAACAAGCCAGGGTCTCAGCTTTGAATATATCTGGGAGGCAGCTAAACACGATCATTTTGATGAATGTGGTCATGTGAATCCTGATGAAGCAATGACATACACAAGTATTTTCTTTCCAGTGGAGGTTTTTGAGAGGTCACTTTCAGAGCAAGGGCCAGGAGCACAGGATGGAAGTGGTCAGGAAACATCACTTGCTGTTCCTGGGGTGTTACCTGTGTTTGATGCGCACAAACTTTCTGTTGGAAATGATTACTATATCCAGTTAGAGGAAAAAGGTAGTGGCTGCAGCATGAATTTTGATAACCAATCAGTTGTACTAACTACAGAAGTTGATCAAGAAGCTGTACAAGAAAAAAGTTCTCATTTCATGATTCTCAGGGATCTTGATATTGAAGAATCTAGCACTGATGGGGACTTCTTCCACTACAATACAGATCCTAAAGAGGAATTTTTGCCTGCTACTAGCAGTCCAGAAAGTCCTTTCCAGAATATATTTAATGACACTGACAGATCAGAAGAATTAATGAATAGAAAAATACTTGGTTTTGCTGAAACAAATGATACTCCTAAAGACTTTAAGCTAGCTGTTTTAAATGCAAACACAGATGTTACAGATGTTGCAGGCTTTGCTGAGAAAGAGTGTTCTGGTCATGCTTCTGAAAACAAAACAGTTTCCTTGTGTGAAAATATCTCTAACCAGTCTGACTTCGTAACTTTAGAAGAACTTTCTGATAACTTCTTATTTCTTCAAGAGAAAAACTTATTAACAGGGATATTGTCTAACAAAACCGGCAGTGATTTTGGGCAGAAAACAGAAGCTGTTCTAAAAAGTATGTTAGAAACCTCGAATAGAAACTCTGTGGAGCCTGAACCTGTGTCGGCTGAAAATGCACAGGTCTTTTCTTTAATATGTGAAAATCTTGGAACCATGAAAGATGAAAATTGTAATCCAGTAACAATGGATAAAGATACGAATTCTTGTTCTCAGACTACTGTAGAGATGCAGGCATCCTCTAGTCCATCTGTAGCATATAAATTGCATGATAAACATGCTAGTCTTCCTTATTTAAAGGATGAGGGAAAATTTTCAAATGTGGAAGTCAACCAAGTCTTATCCTGTAACACTAATACTATCTGTCAAGAAGAGCTGTCCAGTACTGCAAAAAAAAATAATGTTGGAAACAATCCATGTTACGGTGTTGCTGTTGAAACAGATGAGAGTGATGTACAGGTAAAACAGGGAATACTTTCCAAGTCTGAAGTAACTTTTAATAGGGAAAAATCTGATCAGGAAGGTACAGAAAGAAACTTGCGAAGTAAGTCTCCCATATTAAAAAATGATGAAGATTTGTTAGCGGAAAGACAGGAAACATCAAATCATTTTGAGAACTGTAAGAATGTTCCAGAAGAGGTGACCTTAATTTCTGTTGCTACTTCAGATTGCACAAGTCAGGATAGTCTTTTGGAAGATAGCCCATCTCCTGTACAAACTGTAGAACAAGCCATAGAGACACCTGATTCTTTGGATTCTTTAGATGTAAATGAAGTTTTAGAATCTTTACAGGCTCAAAGTCCTCAGAAACTTTTGCCACCTGATAAGCCTGCTGACAGTGGCTATGAAACAGAGAATCTGGAGTCTCCAGAATGGACTTCCCATATTACTGTTGAGGATGCTTCTAATGCAGATAGTGTTCACTGTAGTGTCAGTGAAAACAATGTCAATGATTTACCTTCTAATCCAGTCATAATTGTTTCAGAAGCAGCAGTTTGCTTAGATGCAATAAACAGCAATTTTGAAATAACCCCAGAGGTTTTTGTGGGTGGAAATCAAAACTCATATAGAGATTCTGCCTATTTCTCTGACAATGATTCTGAGCCAGACAAAAAAACAGAAGAGACTCTGAATCTATCAAGAGAGACTACGTGTATCGTTTCTTCAAACAGAAGAGAGAATAATACTGGAAAGGATTACTGTTTTGAAGAGACACGGCAAAAGCATGATCCAAGAAACTACCAGGATACCAATAATCAAAGTACAAAACCAGAACTAAATCACAAGATAGAGATGCAAGAGATGGATATAAGGATGCAGGGTTGTCCTGACGAGTGGACTGAGGCAACTCTGAATTCCTTGGAAATATCAATGGAAAATAACCTAAGGGATGAAGTAAAACTGTCCGAGACTTCCCATAAAAGTGTCTCTTGTGTTGGCACTAATACTTCAGAACTTCTTTCACACAGAGACCTGAATGTGCATAACATACACAATCCTTTAGATTCAAGTATCAGTGAGAAGTCCTTCTATCACATTGAGGGACAAAAGTTGAAAGAGCCAGATATTGAAGGAAAATACCTTGGCAAACTTGATGTTTCTGGAATGCTTGATTTAGAAGATGGTGATGATGCGGATGAGGAAGATGAAAACAGTGATTCAGAGGATGACATGAGGACTTTTCATATGCATAGTCTGAGTTCTGATAGTGAAGATGAAACTGTTCATCAAGTACCTGAGATACTTACTGACAAGGATGATGGAAAACATCTGAGAAGCTTGCTGAAACTCCCAAAACCTCTTAATGAAAGGCAACCTGAGTACTGGAAAAGTGAGAAAAAGGCTGTAACATTCTTTGATGATGTCACGGTCTATTTGTTTGATCAGGTATCTGTTTTTTAGTTACTAAGTGAAGATTTTTTTAAACAAGACATAGAAAAATAGCTTAATATTTGTGGACACATTGTTACAAGATCATTTTCTTGTCTTGGCATCTTGTTTGTGGGTTCTTTTTCCTTTATGTAAAGAAACTTTTTTCTTGGCTAGGTGCAGTTTTGTGCTGATGGTAGAATAGCAGCAGTGACTTGAAGTATAGTTTTGCTTTGTACAGGGTTGCTTACCAAGTCCTAAATTTCCACTGCTTTTGGAACCTTAACAGTATTATGCGCTGGATGAAACCTGGATTTTAGTGATGTTTTACTGATGCTTGTAAGCTGTACTTAATTTGAGTGTGTGAGAACATCATTTTGGACCAGATTTTATTAATAATTTTATTTACCAGAATGTTGTCATAACTTTATAGAAGTGATTTATCTATTTAATGAGTTTGAGGATTAGGGTTTAAGTTCAAATGCGTTTATAATAAAAACTCTAAATCTTGCATTAGTTAGCATTAATTTACCTTAAACTATAACCAAAGATGAGAGCAATGCTGCTTCTTATTAATGTTATTCAAGTTCAGTAAAATAATACTGATCTGCTTATAAAATTCAAGGTTAGCTTTGTTTCCCTATTTGCTTTATCAGTTTTTAGACTTGATACAAAGGGGATTGTATTTTAGCATTATAGCAACTAAACTAGTACAGTGAGTTTAAAAGAACAGTCACATTGTCAGGCTTTGGAAATTTTGCTTATGATGACGCATATAAATACTAGGGGTCATTGTCTTTTGGAATCAGAAACATAGGTGATGTATTTGTTTTTCTGCCCTCTGTAGAATAGTAATCCTATTGTCAGAGGGGCAGAAAAAAGTAAGCTGTGTTAAACTGCTTAGTTGTTGAACTCTCACATATTACAGTAAGGGATAAAATGCTGGCTGCTTCAAATACCAGTCAGAGTTTGTCTCTATCCTGAAACATGATTAAGAGGTAAAGAAAAACATAAAATGTTAGGAGATGGGACTAAATAAGGCTTTTCTAAAATAGAAGAAAAATCCCTGTGTATGGCTGATAAGGGAACTGTTTTCTGTTTGATTGGAAGATGTTTTAGCTTTGTTCCTAGGGCATATGAAACCTTTTTATATGATAAATGATATCTAAATCGTCACTTCCCGCATGTGTTTGTTGGAACTTTTTTAGAAAATGGAAGTATATGTATATGCTTAATGTACAACTCAGTTTTGTTGTGTGGTAATAACTAAGAGCTTGCAGACCATTTATTTACATAGTAAATATGTTGGGGAAAATAAGATATTTTTGGAAAGCTAGCATCTAACTGCATGGATACATTGTGTGTTTGGAAGAGTTAAATAAGCTATTTTGTTTGCATTAGGAAACGCCTACTAAGGAGTTGGGAAACCGTGTAGCAGACTTGAATGGCAAAGGCTCTCACAGCACTCCTGCTCCATCTTCGGGTTTTAGTTACTTAAACAGATTTACAAATTCAGAAAGCTCAACAGATGAAGAAGGTACTTGAATATTTTTATACACAGCAGGGATTGAGAATATTTTGTGCAGAGTTCATAATGAAGTGTCATTTAAATATGTGGTTTGTAAGTTCGCTGTACCATGCTGGCTTCAGTTTTGCATCCTGAGCAAATACTTCAGCTAGGCTTGGATACTAGTGTTATTGTTTATCAAAGCTTGGGAGATAATACTGTTTTTTTATATATTGATGTATCTTGGATATCTTGAGAGGCAACCAAAGTACAGACAACAGATCTTTGTGACCCCAGGTTTAGAACAGAGTGTGGTCAAAAGGTTGTTTTTTTGGGTTGAAGAGAAGGTTCTGGATGCTATGGCATTCCAACACTTCAAGACCTCACTAGAGTGCTCTTGTGACTTCATGAGGACTTTCTCTGTACTGTCCAAAGCTGCATGCAATAAAAGACGGGAAAGCAAATAATTTTCTTCAGCAGTTGAATTTTTTTTCAGGATTGCAAGTATGAATGCAAGGTTTGAGCCTTAGGGTTCTGTAAGCTGAGTTTTGCATCTGGGGAGGTGCTACATGCCTCTCTTCCAAATGGTCTCCTAGTGGCTCTGCCAGTTTGCTCGCTGTTCCAGACCTTTTTTCTTCTCTCCAGTCTCTACCCTCTGTGTGTATGCACATATGGGAAGGCAGCTACCTGCCACACAGCCACTTGTTCCCTTGACTCCCCCCCCACCCCCGGGGGATCAGGGAAGAGTAAAAGCAAGAAAATTTGTGGGTCAAGACAAGCATTCCTGTAATATGCAAAGGGGAAGTGGAAGAAAGAAAACGAGTTGTGCAAGATCAATCACTCAGCATCTCTCACGGGTAGACAGATGCCTAGCCAGTTCTCGAGCAAAAGATGGCTAACTTCCCAAACCCTTGTCCTCTCTGTGTTATTGCTGAGCATGGTGTTGTATGGCATGGAATATCTTTTTGATTAGTTTGGGTCATCTGCCTGTTTTTTCCCTTCCCAGCCTCTTGTACACCCCCAATCTATTCAGTGATGGAGGGGCGGGGAGAGGGCAGAGTGAGAAATAGAAAGCCTTGATGCTGTGCAAACACTGGGCAGTGCTTAAAATATTAGTGTTATCAGTATCACAGTTCACAAAAGCACAGCACCAAACAAGCTGCTATGATGAAAATTAACTCCATCCCAGGCAGACCCAGTACAATGTGTAAGCACGTACATGTGTGTCTACCACAGGCCTAAAGACCAGGAGTTAGTAGCTGCTGCAGCGACTACCAGCCAGTGTTCTCCCTCCTTGTTCCACCACTCCTATGTGCAGGGAGATGCAAGGGTTTAGTCTCCTCCCTGTCTCCTCCACAGCCAGTCACTCCTAATGATGTCAGTATTATTTGAACATTTTTATATTAGGATGTTGTAAGGAATATTTTCGCAAACTGTGTTGGATCATCTTAGGTCTATGCAGCGCTTTTGAGACAAACTGCTTATATTCTTAGCTTGGGAATCTATAGGTTTTCAGCAGGAGCTCCTCAGAACATACATTTAAATGCTTTTATGTGTATATAGTGTTTCTTAAAATGATGTCAATAAACAAAATAAAAATCCTAGCACACTAAAGTGTTTTAAAAACACTTTTTTATTCATTTGATATTCATTTCCATGATAAGTCTTTGCCTGTGTTAACATCTTATGTTCCACGCTTTGAAAGCTGACATTTTCCAGCTTCTTTCAGATTGAAGGTTGTTATTTCTAGTTCTGGTGGTTGTCAGTAACAGCATGTAAAAAGGTAAAATTTTACATGCAGAAGAGAACAGGGTTAGTGTTTGTTAAGGCTGTATTATGCTTTTGTGTAGCGTGTATCAAAAGCTTCATAAGTTTAGATTTTCTTCCAAAATTCACTGGCATCCTCTGTAATTCTGTGATAAGTCAGAAGCGATGACATTCATTAAGAGATCTTGTCTGAAAAGCTACAACAGGTTCGTTTTGGGTTAATGCAGTCTTCTAGGGACTTGCTTTTAAAACCATATTTGGTTTTGTATTACTGTAAATTGCTTTTTCCTCCCCTTCAGGTGGTGGTTTTGAATGGGATGACGACTTCTCTTCTCCAGAGCCATCATTTATATCAACAGCAGCTAATAACCTTATTAGCTCTAAACCACCTCTTCAGTCAAAGTACTTCTCTCCACCTCCACCTACCCGGACTCCTGAACAGAACTGGTCACATTCATCCCCATATTCTAGATTCTCTATCTCTCCTGCAAACATGGCAAACTTTTCCCTTACACATCTTACAGATTCAGATATAGAGCAAGGAGGTAAGTGATTTAGGAAATTATTTTGAAACTACAAACTAGATGACAAATCTTGTTCTTTGTTAAATACTTTACTTATAAGTATATTGCTAATGCTGTAAAAGTTGTCTGGTCTTGTATTTCAGTAAGACATACCTTTCCATTTAGATTAAGATTATTTGCATCCACATTGCTACAAACTTGTGGTTGTACATTCTCCAGAACATTTATGGGACAAGCTCACAATTCTCGTTTCATAAATTAATACATTATTTATACAAATGAAATCTATGCAGTCCTTAAGCACTTATGTATAGCTGCAACACTGTGGCTGTTTAATGATTTTTAATTGTTTTCATTATTGCCCTGTCATAGGTCACAACTTACTGTTATTGCACAGGGTGAGGAATATGTCTGCAGTTGTTGTCTAAGCTTATTTTACAGTTCAGTTTGTATTGCTTTTTAGAAAGTGCATTTCTGATGTTGTCTCAAGAATTGCAGCATATTTTCTAAAGCTGAGTAGAATAGTTAGAGCCAAACAAATCAGTTCATAGGAATATTAAGTAGCAGCAGTATTTATTAACAGAAGCTTTCTTGTCTGTAACAAAAAGCTTTTTAAAGCTTAAAAAATACATTTTTGAGAGCTAAGAGGGGAAAAAAAAGAGCGGACTTGAATCAGTTTAGCATGTTATTAATCTTGACAAAATACTGCATTATAAAAATAAATACTACTGATTGCTGAGCCTTGCTGATGGTCTACAAAAATGTAATCACTGTTACATACGTTTGTATTGTTCTTGTTCTTCTCATTGATTAGATAATGTTTGCTGCTTAGTAACTTACAGATAAGAGATTTTGGAGATCCTACACTGCCTTATGTGTCGTAAGAAGTGACATTGAACTGTGTGATTTAAGCAGATGTCTATGTATAAATGTACCAAATGTTTACAGCAGTTGAAAGCTCTAGGGAAAGATTAACCAATTCTTGGAAGTGTGAAACAGCAGAATGCCAAGTTCTAAGAAAAGTCTTGCAAAGAAGTAATGGTTGTGCAGAAGAATCTCACTGTACCTTATGATATTTCCTCTGCTAATAGGAAGCAGTGAAGATGGAGAAAAAGATTAAATGAATTAAAAACTTTCTGGGACTACGTACACAGAACACACGGACTCTGAAACTTATTTATCTGAACTCTGGATCTCCTGGAGTAACGCAGGTAATCAAGAAGTCCTAAGAAATGAAATTAAACACTGAAAGCAATGCTAAATCAGGACATTAATTTGAATGTGTATTTAACTTTGTAATGTATTTTTAAATCAGTGCAATTTTGCTTTTCATTGAAAGATGATTCTGCCGCTGTTTTCAAGTACTTGAAGTATTTTTCAGATAACTTAAGAAACAAGTAAAGCAATTACACTACAGTCTGGTTTATGTATGAGATTGTATAATATTCTTTTTTATATTTTTCCATGTCGTTCATTATCTATTTGAACATACACCTGTTGTAGAATTGTGTATAACTGTCCTGTGCAACAGGTGTCTGTGTTGCTGAAACTGTATGAATGATAGTTGATCAGTAGTGAGCCATATTTATTCAAAAAGATATCACTACATGTTACTTTGCTTATTACAATTGCACTATGGATTATTCTTCCTCTATTTCCTGATGATGTACAGAATCAAAATCTTAAGTCTTTAAAGGAAAATAAGACAAGTTGAATTGGCCCAGTTACCCAATTTAATTTGTCCTTTTTGTAGCCTTTGCTATGCACGGTACTTGTAAAACGTACATAACTTCTGAGTGTTATGTTAGACTTGATGAAATCTTATATTCAGTACCATTTCTAAATTATAATGATTATAGATCGTTAGTGTTCATGTTTTATAGGAAACTGGAATAGAATATATGATATACTCTGGAATTTGTAGATGAAAGAGATAATGTCTCAATTCCTGAATATGATCCTACTGACTGCTTAAACTGTAATACCATCTGACTATATCACACTTAAGGGCCTTCCAGTTGTTATTACAACTTCTGCCTTGGAGAGAGAAGAAATAAAATTGACTGTACAAAACTGGAAATTATGAATCTTTTAAAAAAGACTAATTTTAGTAGACTGGATTTAGGCACATTTGGCCCTTCAGTTGTACATTCTGTGAATTTTGAAGCTCTCTTCTGCTGAATGCAGATTGGGGCTGCCATTCAGAGGCCTGTGGTAGATCTACCTCTCAGTGATGTTCCGACAATTAAGGATTAATGGTTAATAATCAATTTTGCACCCTTTATAAGACCAGATATTTTAAAATATCTGCCAGGCTCCATGGTACACCTTAAAATGCATACTGACCCAAAGATGCTGTAAAGTTTACTCTGAAGCTGTGTGTAGGGAAGGGAATACAATGTGTTTTTTTAACCTTCATGCTCTATTGTATGTTTAGTTTAATCCTTTAAATTGCTTCCGGGGGGTGGGGGGGATCCTTAATCACTACTCCACAGTGAGTTCATTTGAGAAACAAATCCCTGGCCTCTTGGAATGCCTTATGCAGCTGTGGATCTGTAGGAAACACTGACAGGAACGGTTTACCTGGCTTTAAAGTACTTTGTATTTTAGTGGCTTTTTTGGCAGGGCTTCAGTGTAATGGTGGTCCAAGTGCTCTGTGTTCAGATCCAGTCACGAGAGAATTTTCATCCCATGGAGTATAGGAGGGCTAGATATTTTCAGATGTGTAAAGTTTGTGTTGTGTATGCATTTTGATTTTTAAATTGTTTTGAATGACAGGAATATGTTAGTTGCTTTTTGCCAGCATTATTTAGCCCTTAGCCAGGACAGCTTCCATACCAATCAAAAGGGAATGATTTAGTTCTGTAAAGTTATTTAAACTTGCCAGTGCATTGTTGAGAACTTTTTCTGATGAGGCACTCAGGTTCAGAGTTGGTTAGAACTGTACTTCAGTGTTAAGTGAGGAACAGAATTTTTCATGGACTTTTCCCAAAACATGATTTAAGAGACAAAGCCAAGTAGTTCTTAATACGTGCTTACAGTATGTACTGTAGAGGATTTAAGGAAGCTGTGCGCTACTTGTAATATGCTAAAATATAGGTAATAGACTTTGTGCACAAATTTTTGCTTAGAAATTCCATAATTCCAACATTAAACTCCTTGATACAGCTAGCTTAAGGTATCTCATCCTTGTTATGTAATTCTCACATTACATTCAGTATGGAAATTCAAAACTAAGAATGAAACTCCATAAATGGTCTGCAAATAATGTGTGGGTTTATCTGCCTTATGTGGTGAAAAATCTGCTGTATCAGACCTGGAGTTCAGCCTTAATTTTGAATAGCTTAATTTAGAATATAGTCCAAAGTTAAATAAAAGCTTTTACTCCAAAATGTTAAAATTTGGTTGTGCGTTTTGGTTCATATTCTGGATGTTTCTTACGTGCAGTATTTCATCCTGCACATCAGGAATTTCCTTTGCTTGATGGAAATCTGATTTTTATTCTTTACCAGGATTTAAAGAAATCTTGCGTAGGAAGAGAAAGTTTACTCCTTTGTCCAAAGGGACTCATTGCTAATGAATTGCCAAAGGAGCATTTTTTTTCCCAAAATGGGCTAGGATATATATGATATTAAGCAAGGTAATGTCGTTTTCAGCTGTACAAAGAAGAGAGAGAAATATTTGAAGTTGACTCATCTCAGTTAAACTATGGATTTAATTTCAGTAATCCAGTAGGCTGGATTACAGTAATCTCAAATGTCTTTTGGGGGGGGGGGGAGAATACAGTTAAAATCTGATCAGCTACTAGCAATATTGAAATATATCCACCTAGCAGTCAGTGACACAATGAAGATGGATCGGTAATTCCAGCAAATTACCTTTTAATAAGGGGATTTGATATGAGTCATTCTTAAAACTGTCTGTAATTTCTTGCACTAGCTACTAAAGCATGGTTTCAGTTTTAGAAGTACATGTATCTATTTTCAATGGTTTATTATGAGGACTGGTTACATTTTAATTCCTTCTCTAGTACAATGCCTTGATTATTTGAATAATGGAGGCATTGTCTCAATTTGGCTACTAAAGTTATTTAAAAGATCTGATTTTCCCACCTAAGGAAGTTTGTTTAAAAAAGGAGGATCTGTAGTAAGAAGCTAACAAAGCGATAAGTGTCCAGTTTTAATGGAAACACCTGTAGTCTCCCAAATCCCCTAGCTGCAGATATGTTGTATGTATAACTGCGATCATGGAAACTGCCATTTTCATGGAAATGAATGAGTTAAGCATTTTGCATATCCTTGTTGATGCACTAATGAAAGCCATTTAAGCCTCATTCTTTTTATCAGTATTTTTAGCAGATTTTTCTGTAGTACTCAAATCTTTTTTTCATGAGGAGGCTGGTTGGTAGAAAGACTTTTTTTCTCTGATTAAGCACTATGCTAAAATGTCAGCATTGTCAGGTGTTAATGACATGGCTATTTTTGTTGGAGTTGGTGAAAGGTGGAATCAAAGTTTATTAGCCTTATGAGAAATAGCCTTAACTAAGAATGGAGTGTACAAAATTGCTTCAGCTTTAAATCATACAGAAATATCCTTGTATGTTAATGGTTTTGGTACAAGACTGGAAAAAATCTAGAGGGGAGTCGAACATCATATAAACTTATTGAAAATAAGTATTTGTAATACCAGCAGCCTGTTTTTCAGAAACTTGAATATGACTTAGTTTTGTTTATGAAATTGTTTGAACTTGCACAGTTGTAGGTGTAACTTAAATGATAAATGGTACTGATGTGTGTATATATAATGTTTAATTCTATTTGTAAATGAGAAACTATGTAACAAAATCATAGGTATGAGGTTTTCCTATTGTAATTTAATACAGGTATGAGGTTTATGGCAATATATCATAGTTAATGAAATTTCAGGTCAAAATGTCTTTAAATTGTGTACATTTTTAAATTGTAATTTCTACTGTATATTGATTATCATGCATAGTGTGATTCAATAAATTGCTTGTAATTTAAAAATATTTAATATTAAAAATAAAATACAGTTATATATTTATAATCTCTTTGTCTGTTTGTTCATTCTTAAACAGATGCCAGTAATCGGTCAGGTCCACAGTCTAGCATAGCTGGCAACTCTAAGATACATTTGTTAGTGTCCAGAGGCTGAGAAAGTACCAAGGGCTCAAAGCCACAGTCCCAACAGATAAGTCTACATTAAATAGTGTCGTCACCTTTAATTTCTTCTGTTACTACCCTTGTTTCAACTTCAGGTAACATGTATATGTTGTCAGTAGAGAAGCAATAGTTACAATACAAACAGTGTAATTTTAAAAATGAATATTGATTTTAATCCTAGAACTAAGTATTTACAGGTGGAATGCATATTTGAGAATTCCTAAGTACTCTTCAGAAAACAGGTTAATGATATGTTTTCTCAGTATTCATTGAATTTATCTATAGAAGATCATGTTTTTTAATCTTAAGTGCATGTGCTCAATTGATGTAAGATCCCCAGGTAAATGTCGTACTTACGTGTATTGATAGCTTCTTTCACATGAGATTCAGACTGTGTCAGCCCTGGCACTCCTAGAGGCAGGAGGAGAGAGCTGTTTTTCCTCTTAACCTGTTGACTGAGGAGGTCATGGTGACACATAGCAATGTAAGTAGTTAATGGAGGCTGGTGTGGAAGTCCTCGCATCTGTCTAACAGCTGTTCTTGAGTCCTGGGAACTGTTTAAACCTGGGAACAAGAAACTGATATCAAGATGACAACTTCATTAGCTAAAATATAACTAGTGGGCTGAAATTTGACCAAGATGCTCGTTGTTATTGAGAACAGATGTAAAAGATCCCATGGCACTAACTGGCCATCCTATGTAGAACTTACTATCAATGAGTCTGAGCTCTTGCAGTCTTTATCAGCAGCAGCCTTCTTTCAGGGAATGGAACTGCTTTGTCTCTGTGCCCTTGTCACATAGGCGATACGGTAACTTGCATTGCCCAGGGCAGAACAGAGAACTCGGACAGCCTTTTTCCTCTGCCACCTGAGGACGTTCCACCTGCTGAAGTAAGTATGGGACTCACCCCTCCTGCAGTGACAAGCGTTTATTTACACATCAATCTGTGCAGCTTAGCTTCTTCCATCAGTCTGGCAGCAACATCTCTGTATGCTGCCCCAGTTCTGCCTCCCCCAGAAATGTTGTAGCTTTGCCTGTTTTTGCTTGGAGCCCTGCGACCCCTCAAAATGTGGGAGCCTTGTGCTCCTGGCTGCCTCCCCATGACTTCCCCCTCCATGAGGGAGGAGGGCTGCGGCAGTGCAGCTCATTCATGTGCCTGTGCACGACTTCTCTACCGGAGCCCGGTGCTTAGCAGTGGTGCTCGGCCTCGATGCAGCAGGGCGCTGGTAGGGACTGTTGCTTTGCATGCCTGCCGGCAGATGCAGGGCCCGCCCCTGCCACTAATGCGACGTGTCGCAGCACGGCCACCTCCGGCGCGGCAGGCAGCGGGGCTGCGTCTGTCACACGGCCCTAGGGCTGCTGCCTCACTGCGCTGCGGGCAGAGCTCTGGGGCACGGCGGCAGCACCTGCTCCAGGGGCTCTGGGCAGTGCTTCCCCACGCTGTCCCTCGGGCATCCCTCTCAATGTGAGGGTCTCTTGACGGGCTCCTCTTTCCCAGGTCCCTCACGGGCTCCTCTTTCCAGGCTCTCCCTGCTGATGGACCCTGGCCCAGCCCTGAGGGCAGGCAGTGCCCCAGCTGCCCCTACGGACCCTGCCGCTGCTCCTGGCTCCTCACAGGTCTCCGCCATGTCCGCCTTTGAGCTCTAGGTGCCTTCTCCACAGCTGGTGTCAGCGGTAAGTCACAGAGGAGGCAAGCCTCTGCATCTGTCCGTCCTGGCTGGCATTCTGGTATTTGGCTGTTCTCTTCCTCTGTGATTTCTCTTGACCACCCAATCTTTTGCTCCTGATCCCCCTACCTCCCATGTCTTCCTCCGCACCTGTGCCGTCTCTCTGGGTGTGCCAGGGAGCCTGGTTGCAGCTCCATGAGGTAGTTTTCTCGGGGTTACAGCAGTGTGCAGCAGTCTGAAAGCAAACCTCAGCCAGCTGAGTACCCTCATATCCCATGCCATCCCATTTGCTCACCCTCACCTGTACTTTCTAAGACAACTTCTTTGCTCCCTCAGTTTGCTGAAGCTTCTTGGGCTGTCCTTCCAGCTTTCTTTGCTGGCTGCTTCCATGAACCTCCTTTTTCCTGAGTCCTGCAGGCTGTTTTCCTTTCTGAGAGCAGCTGCTCGTTTCTCTGCTCTAACGGTGCTTTCTGCACCGGAGGGGGGAAGTTGACTGGTCTCCTTTGTGCCTGCTTTTACTTCTACGTCCTTCAGTTACACCTTTTCTGCCAAGTGAGTTAGACTAGAAGTCCAGAATAAACACAGTGCTTGGTTTTAGTCTCATTTTCTTGTTCAAGATGTGTATATCTAGTGTTTCTTCTAGCCTCCCACAACAAGCTATTTGGAGCTGGCTTTGTGGATGTTTTTGTCACCGGGGTGCTACCCTAACCAAGCTGCTTTGTGAATTCCTGTCCTGTCTGGCAAAGTTGCCTCCCAGGTAGTAAGGAACCCTGGAGATGGCCAGGATACCTGCACAGGCAGGGAACTCAGTTGCTGTGAATGACCAACAGCTGAAGATACCTCAGAGAAGAACCGAGAGAGGAAGTGGTTGTTACCACAGCACAGCTGGGAACTGCTCACCACCTGCTGCAGCTAAAGGTGATGACCTGTACTGGGACAGCTAAGCACCAGTGGCCAGCTTTTTTATTGGTTCACCAACTTCTAAAACCACTTTTATATAATAGCATCAGCATAAAAATGCATCGTTTAAGACTGAACCTTTCTGTGACTACAGGGACTGGAAGAAGGTGGAAAGAAGCATTTTCCAAAACTGTCACAGTAATGTTGATTGTTGGTGTTAGAGGAAGGGTTGCTGTGAGACTGCTGTCTTCAAATGTAGTGCTGACAGAATCTGGGCTGGGAGAGGGTAAAACTTCACTGCTGTCATCTACCTTGCTAACACATGAGGAAGGAACATAGCTGTGGCTTTTTGGATAAACTGGACAATAAGTAGTGCTGTGCTACCCTCATACTGGGGCAGAAACTGCAATTATGCCACATCATTTGATTATTGTTAAAAGGGAAATGCTCTTTCCCAGCAGCTGTCAGTGACATCAGAAGTGTAGCATGTTACCTTGGGTGTGTAGTGGGAACCCCTGTTAATGCTGCGTCATACTGCTCTATCCATCAGTATACCTAGGATGTCACCTTCTTCAGAATTTACTGTTTTGTTCTCTGTGTAAATACCTGGACTTTTCTGACCTGTATATCAGTATCAAAAAGCAGAACTGAGAGCTGGGAAGACCACCAGCAAGGAACTGCTGCTTGCTCTATTGTAGCAGATAGAGCTGGCACCTCAAGGATGAGACTGAAAGTAAACAGAGTGAAAGACGCTTACCTGTGAAAGGGGCTTGGGCAAACAAGAAACAAACAAATCTCTAGCTGCTCATCTCCTGGTAATTAGTACCTGGCCTGCCTGCTTTCCTCTTTCATGTGCTTAGCTGAAAGAGAAATAGGCTGTGTGCATAAAGAAACTGTGGGAATTGTGCTTTTGTGTGTGTGGTGGGGACTAGCCCAGAATGCAGAGAAGCCATGGGTGAAAACATATTAGTGGTTAGGAGTTTGAGCTAATACCTGAGTTAGAAGGTCATATTTCCCTCTAGTGGACTGTTCATAAACACAGTGGAAACCTACTCTCACAAACAATTACCAGTAGCTGGAGGAGAAGTTACTTAGACAGAACCCTCAGGCTCTTACTCAAATGCTCCACACAGAGATCTGCATACGTATGCTGAGGCAATATGCGGTTTTATTATGACTTTTGGTAGCTAGAGCTGGGAGAGAATAGAACCATGCGAGATCAAAAAACAGAGGCAATATGTTATCAAACCTAATTGATTTTACTCCTGGCATTTTTTGATTTGTGGCTCACTCTTCCCACAGGCTTTTTTTCTGTTTGAGATCTTTAGATTTGAAAAGCAGAAGCTCAACTTGTTTAAGTATCTATTCTGTTTTCTCTTAAGGAAGATCTTGCTTTTACATGCTATACTTACATAGTTATTACCGGCGTTTTCAAGCATCATGACTGCCTAAATTCTCTTTGCATGTAAACCAGTGATACACCATAGCTGAGAGGAGAATATGGCCAGCATTTCTACCATTCAAAGATGATTCCAGCACAATGATTACCAGTGACTTCAGCACTATTTGAATGTGCTGTCAGTTTGATAGAGGAAACGGGATTTAAATTCATTTGTATGCTGGAAAAACTGATTTCGCGTCAGTTTAACCATGCCAGTAGATATATGCAAAGGAATGCTCAGTGACTGGCTGAGCCTGGAGAG
This sequence comes from Chauna torquata, assembly GCA_013399475.1. Lineage (NCBI taxonomy): Eukaryota > Metazoa > Chordata > Aves > Anseriformes > Anhimidae > Chauna > Chauna torquata. Next base: position 82,373 of record VXAL01001205.1, on the reverse strand, counting down.
CAATTTCCTAGTTATGTTAACCTGGAGTGAGAGAAGAGCTCTCTGCACTTTGAGGCCTATGAGAAAGTAGAGAGGTGTCTGTTTTTCACTTGCTTTTCCATCCCTTAGGGCACTGGTAGGTGATATTCTCTGCATCTTTGTTTCAGTGGTTCCATCCACTTGGCCTCTGCTCCCTTTGTAACCCTTTCCTTCCAGCTGTTCCCTAAAAAAAGGATTTTCTCAGTTCATCTGCATAGGTCATCTTGACTAGTAACATCCACAACTTCTAAAATGAACATTGCTACATTGAGAGCCAGTGGTGGTTTTCCAGTATGGAACAAATGAACGTATGAAACAAACCTGCATCAGATCATTTGTTTGGTGTTGAACTGTTCAACTATTAAAGATATTGGTGTCATGTTTTTACAGCATATTGATGCTTAATACCAGTACATCTACTGAAACATGAAGACTAAAGCCAAAGGGAAGAAGCAAAGGCATACTGTTGATAAAGAAACATTTTCTGAGGAGTCAGCAATGAGAAAAAAAGAACTAGTGAAGTGCTTGCGACACAAAGAAAGGAGGAATGGGGGAAGCAAAGAGAGCAGCAGGATTGCTGCAGCCAGAGCCAAGCATCCTTGGAGCAGTAAAGATAGACATTTGAGGAGACTGGAAAGCAACGAGCGGGAGAGGCAGAGAATGCACAAGCTCAACAATGCGTTCCAGGCTTTGCGGGAGGTAATCCCTCACGTGAGAGCTGAGAATAAACTTTCCAAAATAGAGACTCTCACACTGGCCAAAAATTACATTAAATCTTTGACCTCCATTATACTCAATATGTCCAACGGACACTTTCCAGCTGCAGAAGGGATGGGGGGAGCTTGGGGGTCCAAATTGTACCTGCATTATCAACAGCAACATGCGGATGATGATGAGGAGGAACATCTACAAAAATATACCACATAGATTCATAGCTTCAGCAAAAATATATAGTTAGCTACTACCTTCATTCCTTTTCCTTCTTGCGTGATAACATGCCAGTACATAGCTGGAGGTAAAATCGTTTAAAACCTCTATCCTCCATTTTTTTCATAAAAAGACAAACAGGTAACACTCATGGCTATAGCTCATGTTATATATATGCAGCTCATGCTGCATATAAAAAGGTATCTTAAATTATAAGGAATTTTCAGAGCTTACACTCCTGGGAAGGGTTGTGAGTTATGCATTTAAGGCCTGAGTCACCTGAGTTCACTAGTACTTGTTGAGTACAATCTTGGCTGTAACACTGATCACCAACCATTCAGTGAATTGATTCTCATCTATACTGTTACTGAGGAAAATAAAAAAAAATGATGGCAAATTTGATTAACTTGATGAGCAAAGTAGCACATAGGTGAAATTGGCCACCAAATCTGAGTATTTGTCTTGAGCACTTGGGATCAGCTCTGAAATTCACTAAAGACAATGGAAGACTCTTGCTTTAATTAGGTCCCAAACACAGACATGAATAACTGTACTTAAACTGCACAGTATGATTTCAGCCTTGCAAAGCATAAAAACTTTTAAAGTACTTGTTAATGTAAGCATCTACAAAGCTTTCTTAGACTGTAAGCTCTCTAGAGTAAGGACATTTTCTGGTTTATTTCTGAAGCATCCAGCCTCAAGGAGTTTTTCTTTAGTGGGTCTTTGGGTGCCATTGTAATACAAGTGTTAAATAATGGACAAATCATTCATCTTTGCAAAAACTATAAAAATGTTTTAGTATAGTCTTAACTTAGGCAATGATCTATCCAGTTACAAATTATTTGCTAATGAAGCCTGTAATGTGATTGGGATTCTTTCTGGGCTAGTGCTAGATTCTGGTGTTATGAAACATAATAAATGAAGCAGGAGCTTTTCAAACAGGAAAACGATCTTTTTTTTTTAATCCATTTCCCATCTCTTTGGGGGAGAAAAAGTTTTGTCACTGAGAAACTCTCATTTCTTCTCATATTCTCATAGCTGAAGAACAAGGTGAGGTGCTCTCAGCTGGAACTGTGTTGCATATGAAGCCCCTGTGTTAGAACTCTTCCTATCCACATCCCTGAAGTCCTATGCTGGCAGGACAGCTGTTGTTCTGTAGTATGGATAGCACAGCTAGAATCTGGCATCACATGCACCGGTAGGATTGATAATAGCATGCAAAGTGGTCTTCTCCCTGTAAAGTAGGGCTATCCAAGGAGAAACAACGGCTGAGGAAGGATACCCATCACAGAAGGGTAATACTGTATTTTGTAGTTTGTAACATGCTGTTAATTTTGCTTCAGCAGGACCGATAACCTCTCTGAACAGTTTTGTTCAGACGAAAAAGCAGGTTTCACAGACAGGCTGGTAAGGGATGTGAATTATTCTTCTCCACCATAGCTACCTGCAGGTATGATGTTGAACAACTTTGTTTTATATGTCCCTGTTGAGACTACCTGGAGGTTGGAGAGGTGACTGGGCTGGGCCACTGGGGTTCCTTGATGTCTCTCCCCCTCCCTCCTCTATTCTTTAGTTTCCTTAATTATAGTACCAGCTAGAGAAAACCTCATTGTGAATTCAATTTAAATCATGTCCAAATCACAGATTTTTCCATCGCTGGCACTCATGATCTGCAGGTTCAGGGTGCCCTGGACATGTCTGCATGCCTTGATGGCCAACAGGCCTCTGCACAGTTCCTCTCTCCCTGAGCACACAGAAGCTACTCAGGGGTCCTTTTGTTGCGCAGGACAAGAGGTCGGTCACGGTTGGAATGCTGCTGTGAAATCCCCACCTGCTAATGGAGCTGCTGCTGCTTGTGAACGCCGCCGGTGGGCACATCGCACCCCATGCAGCCTGCCAGCGGCACTGAGGCAGGCCGCTGGTGCTGAGGCAGGCCCCTCGTCTGGCGAGAGGGGCAGCAGCGGCGGGTGGTCTCCCTCGGCTGTGAGGGCAGTGGTGGCGGTGACGGCGTTTGCGACTGGAGTGGGTGAGCTGTGGTGGCAGGGAGGGGTCCGGGAGGGGGGTGGCGGAGGCTTTGGCGTGGTGGTGTTGGGCGGCCACGGCCGTGAGGCGTTTTGGCGGGCACCTTCTCTCGCGAGAAGCAGCGGAGGCCCCGTCTGGCCTAAGTCGTTCTGTGCTGCGTGAGGTAAGCAATGGTTAAGCACTGCACGTTGGTAATTAGTGATAATTTTTGTATGATTCTTTAAAGGTCATTAGTCCACCAGGCCAGTGCTTTACAAGGGAGATCTGAGTGTTTCCAGGTTCTGGGTCTTCTCCGAGATGTTTCTGTGGGAGAGCCAGCATTTGAGTTGCTATTTGGTTATTTTGGCAGAAGAAAGAAACTAGTGAATTGGAAAACCAGTGTTTTAACAGTGCCATTGATGGAAGAATTGCATATCACTTCAAGAGCCACTTCCAGATACCGATACAAATACAGACTTTAAATGCTTGTGGCAGTGTATATATGATATGACTTACCACAAACAAAGAGGCATTATTTCAAATTTTAGGCCCCAAATGGCACGTAATATCTAGCTACAACCACAGTATCAGAGAAACTGCAGGTCACCCCTTCTCTAAACACTGCCGCCCTGATGAATGCAGGCACAGGACCAAGCGCATTTTAACGTAGTGACAACGGCTAGTGCCAGAAGGGTTCTTTGCTGCAGAGTGCTGCTTTCTGGCACAAATCAAAAGGGATTTCATAAAAAGCAATTTTTTCTAATAAATTACTTTTATTTTTCAAAGTTGTTTCAATTTAAAGTCACTTTTCCTTATTTTAATTAGTCATGACAATGACATTATTCTTTTAAATTAATCCATTTTCTAACAACAGTTTCAGAATGCAAATATTTAGTACTCAAACATAATTACCTGTGTTCACTTAAAGCCAGTGTTTAACAGTAAAGTAGGTGAAACTTGGCAATGCAGGGAAAAATGCAAAGGTACATTATAAAGCTTATTGTATGGAATCAGTTTGACAGTTAGATATGTAAACACTGACTACTAAAGGAAAAAAAAACTTGATATGCTGCAGAGAAAATACTGTCTTAATAATTCTCTGAAAATACATATGATAAAGTTATTTATCTGGACAAAGATACTGTGCAAGTTACGCAAAACCAATTTATGGTAATTAATGCAAAACATGTTATGGTTACTTCCACAATGTGTATATAAAACAGAAATCTATAATCACATTGGAAAGATCAACAGCTTTTTTAAACAGTAAAGCATCTTGAATCTTCATTCACGTTTGGACTTAGAAACAGTGCTTTCCTTGGCCTTAGAATAACAAATATATTCTTTAAATACGTGCAAACATAAGTTTTACTTCTACAAATACAGTACTGAGACCAGACCACACCACACCGCTTATTGTATAAAAATAACTTCATATACAGTCACACACACAGAGGAAAAATGATTGTAAACTGCTGCTAGGGAAAAAACATGATACCTTCCTGAAGCTAATGAGAGAGAACACTTTCTCAGCACTTATTTCAAATAATAATTTCACATCACAGTCTAAGATAAGTAAAAGACAGGAAAAATGCTTTTCTGGGCATAAAAAGTGGTTTCTTGTTGGAAGAAGGGATGAATCAATCACTTACTAAAAGCAAAGAGCAGTGCCTCTTCCTGCACCTGCATTACTGTACGGTGACAAGCTCCACTGGTATCAGTGCAGTTGTTTTGCATTCCTACCAATGTGAAGTCAGAATCCTATTTAAGACCTGCTTTTACACTGTGAAAGTGTAATTTGCAATTATCTGGAGCACAACCTAACTCCTCAAGTGTCTGGTCCTTTCCAATGTCATTAGGTAGGCGTCTGTATACCTCAGTTATCAGGGTTCCAGTTAAGGTGGAGACTAAACATGATTTATCGCTGTTTGTACTGACAATTCAGCATGAGACCTTGTCTCTCTTACTAAGACTGAATAGGACCATGCTCTCTACGTAGTCTCACTGAAACCAGTGGTTCCTCTTGCTGATTAAGACATTACTCATGGTGAGCCAAGATAGCAAAAATTGGCCCTTACTGGTAACTGCACCCTAAGCTGAGTTGTATAGGATTTAATTTTACTGATGTGAGCAAGAGTAGCATGACCAAAGCTACAGGCTTATATAAGCAGGACTCACATGCACGAAGTTATGTGCATGTGTAATGTTTGTACAATCAGGACCATAATTCTGTTTGCAGTGCAAATCACTAGAAATGCTTACAGTTCAGTTATATTGATATCTCTGCTCAAATATGAATCTGAAATATAGTATGGAAGACACATGAATATGAGAGAAATGTAGTGAAGGGAACTGTAACATTCATAAAAAATGAAATAAATGTAATGGTCATATGCAAAGATATTCACATTTGTATGGTTGTATAGCAGCTATGGTAACGGATCAGAAATACATTGTGGCTATAATGCTTGCCTGTTTCGACAAAACTATTAGTTCTATCAAGTCACTTTTTATGCATGACGTAGTAGAAATAATCAGTATTTAAATTACCCCCTTGCAAATTCCAGTTCAGCAAAATGTATTAGTAGCACAAAAAGGTCATATTTTTCTCTCTAGGCAATAGACATTTCGTTTTTTTAAATTATACTGACTACTGCTTGTTTGCAAAATGTAGACAGTGACAACTTAACAATTAACTGCACTTCTGTCCAATTCTTGTCTTTCACTGACCATCAGAGGGGTTTTAGAGTGTTCTGTTTTCCCTTTATTTTCGTTATCTTCTAACTCCTTTGATACTGCAGGGTTTTCCTCAGAAGTGTCATGCATAACGACCTTAGGTGCTTCAGTTGCATTTCCTCTGACTGTAATGTGTTCCCATCCACCCTATAAAAGATTGATAAAGAAATACAAAAGGAAAAACATCACCCTGCAATTACAATATCTGATGTGATGCTTTATGTACATACTAGTTTTATACTATTTATTCATGAGGAAAATAATTCTGCTCTGGGCTCAGTCAGAAAAAAGGCTGCTTGTAAAACAAAACAAAAACTGACTGCATAGGCAACTCCCAGAAAAGGAATGTGCATATTCACCTAACCTTTAAAATTTATGTGCAGAACCCAACATTCGCATTGCTGTTTCTTTAGAGCAGAACACCTGAAATGGATGAGTATAAGGAAGGGTTCTCAGAATATTCCCCCTGCCTCCAGGTTGGGCTGCCTGGGCTCAGAGCCTACGTGGAGATGGTGCAGGTGAGGGCTGCCCCTTCCCCTTGGAGACCCTGGGGAGAGGCTCCCAGACAGCTCTGCTGGGAGACCTCAGCCAGGGCCACCCCATGTCCCTTGGAGTGCTGAGGTGCTAGTGCTTGCCCCTTCCTGAGCCCCGGCTCCAAGGAAACCAGCCTTCTGCCTGGCCATAGGCCCCACCGATCCAGACTCGGGAACTGCCCGGCCTCCTACAGAGTCATTGCAGGTTTTCCACCAATCTACAAGGGTTCAAAACCTTGAAAAAGCCTTTCTCAGAACACTGAGGATAATACAGGGAACAACAAGGAGGAATAATCATGTGCAGACCAGGAAGGAATTCCACTTTTTTACATGGTACTTGATTAATTTTTCCATTATAACTTTTAAATTACCTATTTAAAATGAATACTTACCAAATGCAAATAAACCACTTCCCAGCTATAATTGCATAACCCATTATATTTATCTTAAAAAAGGAAACAAAACTGGAGAACAAATGTCAGTTTCCTGCAGGTGTGCGCAAGCTTTAGAAAGCTCGCCAGCTCACCAGGCTGGTACTTTGCTTTCCACGCAGTGCCCATGGGTGTCTGGATACCGGCTGTAAAGCAGTGTTATGTCCCCAGCACTTACCCCAATTCCATAGTCCCATGAGAGGCCTTTGGGCTCCATTGGCTGAACACCAGTGCGGTGGCAGACTGTCCCACAGCTCAAACTGTGACTTCCTTGCACTTTGTCAGCTATCACCCAGACCTCAAAGAAAGCAAAAAGAGGCGATAAAATGTGTTCTTTGTTGCTGCTCTTCCCAGACCTGAAAATTCTAAGTCTGCTTGACCACGTTCACAGACTAGTCTTGACCCTTGAGTAGGCCAAAACTGCTCTAATTTAGTCAGAGAGACACCCAAAGAGATAGCTAGATACCAGAGTTGTAGTGAAAACACAGACAGATAGTAAGGCTTGGCAGGAAAGAGATTATATTAACAAAGCATTTCAAGGCAAAGGAATGGCTGTATCACTATTTCGCGGGTCTCATTTTTTGTCCTGTTATCAGGATTCCAGCACTTAAATTATCATCTTATGCAATAAATAAAGCTAAACAAAAAACATCCTGAAAAACATTTCATTACAAAAATTGTTAAGCATAATTTTTAATAAACTAATGAGATACCAGGAAACTTAATACACACCTGGTCCAGGGGCCCTACAGATATTTTACGGATATTATTTGATACATGATCCCAAGTAGATCCTTGAGGGTAGCTTGGTGTGATACCTTGCCGGTACCAAAGATTGCCTATAAAATAAATAGTCCAGGTTACAGCTCAGGATGTCTGCTCTGCATAAGGTGCTAGTAAACATAAGAAATCACTAGTTAATACTTTCTATGTTTTGTGGGCATGCGTCATGTTTTTGACTAATGTTTTACAGTAAAGGAAGATGAAGTTCCTACTCTGGAATTTGTGTTCCTGCAGTTATGCTTTATAACTTTTCTGGAAAACAGCAGCTACTCTGTTTTGAAAAATTTCTTGAGGAAAAGTGTTTATATAAAGAATTATGTTTTAGAGAAGTAAAACATGAGATTAAGATCTCTGAGGGAGACTGGTGTTAAACGCTTGTTTCTTTAACAAAATGATCCTTCACAATGTATCTTGCGATGATGGTGCTATTTCTAGCTTTCGCAACAGGAAGGTATTCTTCAGTTTTGTATGTTCTGGAGTTTTAAACAAAAAATCCTTCCACGTCATTCTTTGAGATTCACCTGTTACTTCTTTTCCAAAAAATGGTATAGATGATGGATTGCTGTTACCCGAGGCACTACCACATATTGCAAAATACATGTCTCTTTGAATATGAAGTATTATTCTCTTGCAGCAGTACCCTGTCCAAGCAGAAGTTTGACTTGGACTCTCCTTTTAAAATCAATCTGATGTATACAGATTTATTTTTTCTAACAAAGATAAATAATTTTTAAAAATCCTTACCATTCTTATCCAATACAAACACAGATGTTCGTCCTACTGAGACTTGTTTTAACTTTTGTTTTTGAGGTGAAGGAATATGGTACCAACAGTCACCTAAAAGTCAGAAATACTTGAGTAAAACATTGAGAAAACAGGATTATGCATGAGAATTGTTGGAAATGTCTGCAGTGGAAATACCTAGCTGTGCAACAAAGCTGTGAATGACATTACACTCCATGTATTTTTACTAGCCTGTTTTTAGAGATGAACACTGTTTCTAAATCACTCAAGTGAAAAGCAAATTAACTGCTATAATTAACAGGATGCTGATTATTCATATGCACTATTTTGTATACCCTATTGGAAAGACCTCTGCTAAAAATTGTCTTTTTTCATACATGGCAATGTAGTAGAGCTTACATCATGTGTAAGTACAAGTACTCACCTGCAGGTTTCTTTGGAGACACTGAGCCCCGATAGAATGCAGAACCATCTCTAGCAACAGCCCACACCTGGTAAAATGCTCCAACTGAGATGGAAATGAAGGGCTGGTCTGTTCCCACATGAAGCCAGGATGTTCCCTGACAAATCATGGAAGATGAATTGTGAAGCAATGGTTAAAAACTCCATGACAAAATATTTTTTATTATTACTAAATAGGGAAAACCCTATGTAGTGAAAAAGCATCTGAGTAATAATTCTTAAAAACAAACAAACAAAAAAAACCACCTGGGATGACTGAACACAAGCAAGGTCCCTGATCCTCAAAGATATCTGGATACTTAACTTTTTGAAGTTACTAGTTACATTGGACTATACCAGGGCCTTTTCAATTGAAATCACTGAAATTTAGGGACCTGCATGTCTCTCTGAATGGCTGGGATAGAGATATTCTCTTT
>VXAL01001205.1:51850-73265 GCA_013399475.1 Chauna torquata | reverse complement strand
CTCTCTCTCTCTCTCCCCGCCTATTTTGATTGTACAGAACAATAATATCACAAAAAATCAACAGATTGAAGTCTGTCTGGCTTCAGATTCCAGACACAGAATTCCAGTTCTTGCTCTTGCACTGCTGTACAGATCCATGCTATTTTAACAGACTGAGTAGGAAGAAAAAAAATCATCCCTATAAATTTTCATCATCTTGCGATTTTTCTCCAAATTCCACTGAAGTATATTTTTTTCCCCAATTGTAAATATGGCTTAAAATTAGTGCATATCAACCCTAATTTGTTGTTTCAGCACATCTATTATTAGGAGAGAAGTATTCCTGTTGAAGTTACTGATACTATTTGTTCCTTTCTGCATACTTTACTGGACATTTGCTCATTATTTTTGTCCCAGTTCATAAAAAAAAAAAGTCAAATCTGTAGGTAGGTACATCCAGGCCCACCTGCCTTTGAAATAAGCAAAGTCAGTTTCAGGTTCTGAAAAGTCAATGGACAAACTCCTATTGATATCAATGGGCATTAGATTAGGACCATAGTTTAGAGAAATTCTGTCCCTGGGTGGTTTACCTGAATGGGATATATACATTATTAACAAGGGGGGGGAAGGGAACTAAGCTATCAATGCAGAAAGTAGAAGTAAAGTGCTTCATGAGGAGATATACAGGGAATAGAATAGTTCAGTTGGAAGGGACCTTCAAAGACTGTACAGGGATGAGAGAGGTTACTGCAAGTGACGTGGCACAAGCTAAGGTAGATTATGCAAGAAAAGCAATATAATACAAAAAAATGTGGGCAGAAAGCTGTTACAGTTGATGGAGAAGGACTTTCAAGTCTGGGACACAAAAGGGAAAAAAATAAGGTGCTTTGACAGAGGGCACTTGCATGACTTTGTGTACCTGCATAATTACATTAAATACATCAATAAGGCAGTAAAAATAAACAGGGAGCCTTACAGCTGGATTTTGCTGTGTCACTCCAAGCCTGCAGAGCACGTCTCCTTTGTCACTGATTGCCCATAGTGCTACTGATTCTTCATCATCTGCATCTGATCTGGGAATTATGGAGATGTCCCACAGGGTAACAGGAGGAACTTCCAGCCATGGCCCATTGGTGACTATCTTACATTTTCTGAAGCAGAAAAACCCCAAACCCATCAGAAGTATGTACTTTCTATAACTGAATTTGTTCCCTGGTCCATTGTAGACTTCAGTGTGAACAATCCTGAAGTCCTTTCATTAAATAGGTGCAATAAGAAATAGCATTTTTTTTTTAATTGGAAAGGGTTTTCAATGATCAATCATGTTTTGCATCAGGTTTTGAATTCTGACATATTACGTCTGTTCTGATTTCACAAAGCATTTTTTTTTTCTTTTTAAAAGAAGAAAAGTTACTGTATAAAACCAAGGCCACCAAGGAAGCTTTTGCAGCTTTTGTTGCTCTGCTTCCTACCTCTCTAGAACTCAGTGGACAACAGCTGAATCTGAATGTTTGGCCTCCAGCTGAGATTCCCATTGCACAGAGAATTCCACACCCCATTTCCTTCCTCTGTCTTGGCTAAGGGAATCACTTTACAATTTGGTTTTGGTGGCAACTGCTAGAAAGCAAATGTAGCATCCTGAGGTAAGCAGAGAAAAGGCAGTTTTGAGCAAGAGTTGGAGGGAGGTCATCCTGGAAATAGGTGTATTTTTTGGGGGGAGCTGCAGCGAAGCAGTGCTGTCTATTAGGGAAATTAGATTAGATTCTATTATCGCAGCGGCTATTTCTGTGTATAAAGAATGTCCTAAAAAAACTTGGAGCGTTCCTCTATCTCTGGTTCTGAAAAACAAGATCCAGCCCTGAGCTGTTCCCTATCTGTTTTTAATTTTAAATTGATAGTTAAAGTAGGAGGAAATGTTTAAGCTTAAGGGTATTTCTCAAGTTGCATATTTTGATTGAATGGATGTTGTCTGTTTGGTTGCACATCCTGGAACAACAACAGTTCGATGTTTCAGGACCTTACTTAGAAGGCATTGTACAAAGGCCAAAATACTAGCTTTGCAGCCTCAATAACAAATAGAACAATGCATAACTGTAAGTTCACAGTAATTTATTAACATAGTTATTAGGTACTCTAGTACAGAAAGCATAGAAAAGCTGGAAAAACAGTGAATGCACAGACTTTCCCTGCTTAATAGAATATAGTGGCAGTTTGCTATTTTCCTGGCTCCATCTAAATTTAGTGTACTGATTTAAATGGGGTTGGGATTATCTGTGGCCTAGTGCATGGTATGTGGAATTTATATATTAAAACAATTAATATAGATGATACTTTCAGTTGTTACAAGTGAACTAGTATGTATTAATATACCTAGACTTTATTATTCCTTAATTATTTACCATATGGAAAAACGGATACAGAGAATCACTGGCTGACTTTTGTCTGACAGGTCCCACAAAATCAAATAGGTAATCTACTGTAAAGGCTTAAAATAAAAGCCATAATGCTAAAGATCCTGAGCTTCTCTGTAGGAGATGATGGGTTATTTTTTGCATGTTTCTTTACTATTGCTTTTGCTGACTGTGTGATGACTCTTCCCCTCATAAGTAAAGGAGACTACACAGGAGCAGTTAGCATTCGAGTTCAAAACTTGTATTTATATCTTAGTTCCTCACCTTGCCCAGCGCCTCCGTCGGACAAAGTCTTTCATTGTCTTGTGGCCGTGGTAGGACCTACCAAAACAGATTTAAATGTGTTCATGAGGAGCATGTCTGTTCACATCAGAGCATCTCCAATCTCAGTGGCAGCCTGAAAGCATCGTCTGTGTATCGGCCCACCAGACACACCTACTAACTTTAAAATGCTTGGAACTTCAGTTTGCTAAGTTCACCTTGCTGCCCTACCTCCCCAGCAAATTTCAGTGTTAGCTTCTCCCCGTACAATGGGAGAAATCAAGGCACACTTGCCCCTGTTAAAGCATGGTTAACGTGCAAAACAGCAAATGAGAAAACAAGAACTTAAAAATGCCTGCTAGGATTTTAGGGAGAAGGTATCTCCTTACGCTGGAAAGTCTGCTGCATACTGCCAGCCTTCCCGATCAGTTCCACCTGAAGTACTAAAATCAATGTACCAGTCGGATACCTATTGTCAGAAGGAGACAATAAGAAGAACAAGCACAATCAATACCTAATGTATCATAAAAATAACCTCTTTTGATACTTCCCCTTCCACCTCTTGGAGTTCAATGACTTGCCAGAAACCTAATACTTGCAATATAAATTCATACAGAGGTTCTCAAGTCTTTAATTCAGCTGAAGACAAAATCTGAAGAGAAGTCTAAGTCCCACTAAACAACAGCAAAAAAACAAAACAAAAAAACCCTCAACGCTTAATGTTCTTTTGACTAAGGAATATTATTGCTATTCTATAAATGGGGAAACCAAGGTTAAATATAATGACAAACCTACAAAAAAAATGTACATCACTTGAACCCAAGTTTTGTATCCTACTTGCTAAGCCTTACCTTCTTAGCAAAAAAAAAAACTTTTGAAACAAAGTTTACCCAAGACCACTGTGGTGAAGGAGGCTTGGTATTGACTTTTGTACATTCCTGCAGGCCAGATGCATCACTCCACATGTATCTGTCTGTGGGCAGGCCTCTGCAGTGAAACAGTGTACAAGGAATGCAAGGTCATTTACAGCAACAGAATTCAAAAGGGGAGAGAGAGAAAAACTATTTCTAGCAGTTCCTATTTTCATACATGAAACAGTCTTCTGTCATTAAACTCTGTATTTGGAAATATTATGTGAGTGAGGAGGATAGTGGGAAAGAATCTGTACAATTGCTTCCAGTCACACCAAACTTGAAGACCACGTAAACTTTTTTTCTCTAGAGTGATATTCCTCACTGCTATTTAAAATTGGAAGGTGAACCCTGAGTTTCTGTGACATAGACACCTGTATATGTGAATGCTTTTCAGTACTTCTGTTCAAATATAGTGTTCAGGTATTCAACTATGCAACATAGCCCAAAATATACATGAACGTACAGATCCTAATAAGAATTTTTGTTCTGTGGCCTTAATAATGAAAGATGTTGCAAGCAGGCACACTTTGTGCACTCACAAAGCACAGATCTGTTATGTTTTGCTATAAATGCATTTTGAATGGATATTTGCAAATCTAGGAAATTGAAAAATTCTGCACCTTCCATCTCAGAGTAACAATAAATGTTGGAGAAGACTGAAGACAGAATGAATGTAGTAATTACTCTGAAAAGCTAGAACAAACCCCTTAATGCTTCATTTGTCATCAGTAAAAAAAGTACACTACATAAATACTACAAATTGAGTAAATAACCTGCTGCTATATCCAGTGACTGGGTTCCACCGTTGGTTCTCATAGATGTAAACACATTTCACATCTGACTGCGTATAAATGTTATCAGCACTACTGGCCAGTCCTGTGAGAAATAAAACATCTGGATTACAGTAAAGCTAAACCTTTTAGACCCTACATTTTAAATGCCATTAGCCACAGTAATATTGTCGATTATCCTATTTCTTACTTTTAAGCTGACAAGATAAAATTGTAATGCTGAGTCCTTCCTAATGTGTGGCCTGTTCACTGTACGACCCTGCAGATTAGAAAGGCTAAAGGAAGGACAGCTGAAATAGCCTGAATAGCTGACCTAGTCAGGAAGATAAGAAAGAAATGTGTACACCACAGGAGAACACTCATCCTTACCTTGAATGAAGCCACCTCCATATCCACCAGTATAAACCCAAGCTGTGTGATCATATCCTATGCCCCACACTATGCCTTGGTTATTGCACTCTATCAGTCGAAGATGGCCTCCAATTTGGCACCAAAACCTGCCAGAAAAGGGACAGTATTTTACATTTACCCAATACCACATCCATTGGGAACGTATGCTTCCCCCCCTGGCCCCCAACTCTATCTTATCCTAAGGAAAGGCAACTTTATGTGCTTGTTTGTTCAGCCTCTGTTCATTCAGTAAGTGAAGGCAGTGGCCAGTTGAAAGCATTCCCTCTGAACAACTACTGGAAGGTTACTGGAAGGAATCTATCTGTCTGCCTCCACCGGGAATTTTCAGGTTTTGAAGTATTTTGCTTTCCTTTTATTTTATGGCTTATGTTTTGCTTTCTTTTTTGAACTGGTTAGGATGATCTTGTTAGAATTTGTACTTCTTAGTTAGAATCAGCTCCCTCAGCTTTAACTTCATCCTCATTTTTCTTAAATCTAGGTATTGCCTTTATCTAACAATAAAACAAATTATTTATATATCTGCCAGGGAGATTGGGAAAAAAAGAAGGGATTTAATTCTCCCTATACTTCTAGTCCTGGCAGGTTAATCCTTTTCTGGGGCTTTATGCAGCCAGTTGGCCATGGTACTTTCCTAGGGAAGAATGGGAAAAGTAAAGAAATTGCAGCGTATTTTAGGAGATGCCCTACGTCACAGATCCCCCAAAGTAAGACGTAAGAGAACATCAGCTTTGTGATTTTCCAGATGCTGAAGGTGCTCTACCCTGAAGGGAAAGGACTAAAGTATTTCTGAAGTGTTATTATTCAAAGACACTGTGTGCAAATAACTTGAAACCGGGGGCATTTTTTAAATTGAAGATTGGCCTTTAACCCACCAGTTCTGAGGCTGATAATTCTGTACTTGGAGAGCTTGCAGTACTATATTGTCACACTTGTGGTAGAAACTATAAAGGAGATGCTCCTGGACTGTTGTGACTATGGAGAATTGAGAATTTCATATTTCCTGACTCAGATACAGCTGAAAGCTCAAATTACATTACGATTACAGTGACTAGGTTTACTTTTAGTCTAGGCCATCTCTTAATTTAGATCATTATTGCATTAAAGATCCAATCATGAAAAATTTTCAAGTCATTCCTGATGGGATCTCAACCAGAAAAGTTTGTGAAATCACAAGGATAGCTCCATCATCTGAGAATTAAAATATGATTTGGTGAATTTCTTCAGATGTACTCCTGAACATGAAGGCAGCCATTAACCTTGTGACTGGCAGACATCTGCAGTGTGCTGTACACGCCAACAGCCCATCAAAGTCACTGACTTGACATGAAAGAGTCTTTGCTGGATGGCATCCCATGCAGAAAGAACAGCTTCTGAAACCTCTTACATTTGATCACATGGCATCAGGTGTGGTCCAGCCTCCAGTTCAGGACTTGGCTCACTAACAAAGATGTCTCCTTTACAAGTAACTGACCAAATGGCATGGTGAGAAGGGGGGCCTTGAATCCGTCTGCTTTCACAACAGGACAGGTTCAGCAAAGACAGCTAAAAAACAAGAAGCAGAGAAACGGAAGGTTCCTTTTACACTGAGAACAAAAATTTCCATATAGATGCTCCAGTACTACAAAATGAAGTTTTAGCCTTGCAGGTTCTTGCAAGTCAGCGAAGTGAACTAGTGTTTTTTTCTCAAAGACACTAGAAATGCCTTTGAGAAATGCCTCAGTGTTTTAGAAATTATTAACAGAATCACTGGAATTAATGTGGTTTGCAGCATCTGATCTTTACGAGGTGTCTTTCAGGTTTTCCATTGCTTCAGTGTATGTACACATGCCTGCCTGTAAGATTCTATACAACAGTGACAACAGATAACAGTTCTTCTACCAGTGCAGAGGAACAGACTAACTGAATTCAACTCCTAACTCATTTGTAGCCTAACCTATACCCAGAGATAGGAAGGGAAGGAAAAAATATTGGTTTTACTGTGGATAACTGCAATTTCAGAAACAGTACAAACTCCAGAGGAGACAGGAAGCCTCAGGTGCCTCTGAAGAAGCTTGATGAGGACTTTTAAATTACTTAATTTGTGAAGATAGATAAGTAGCCTAGATACTGTAAATGTGGTGCTCAGATTTCAGAGACTAGCCTTTATGTTTTATTTCAAAAATAGCCAGCTTGAAATGAAAAATTCACCGAATTACCCAGTCATGCATTTCTTGCTCTGTTGTGGCTGCTAGGCGGATTGGCCATCGCTGCTTTGTCCTTTCGGGTGTATACACGTCAAAGGAGTGTTTGGCTTCATTCAGAACATCAACTATGATAGTCACTTCATTCAGGAACACATGAATATACTGAGACAAGAGAAAAAAAATTGTGACTAAGGTGAACTCAAGATACACCTTCCTCAGTGCCAGCATTTTTACACTTAAAGACTGTGAACAAGGCATTCCTGCCAAGGATAGCAAAGAATCAATACTCGGTGCAGAAGGAATGCTGTTCCTAACGTGGAGCTCAATTTCCAGGCCTGCACTACCTCTGATTCCTATTGCCCGTATGCATCAACCCTATTTGTGAAGACCCTGGCCAGCTAAGCTTGGTTCTTTCTTCACAGCCAGGAATGTTTTGAACTTCCAAAGGCAATCCTAATTAGTGCAAAGCTGATGGTTTAAGCAGTGTGGATGCTTGCTGACTGGGCATTTCTGACAGAACATTAACATAGCTCTAGCTTAGAAAAACTTGCTATTTGCTATTACCCTGGGCTACATTTGAACTGGTTACCAAAACAACAGCATATCATAATTTGCCTTCCTTAAAAATTTTTTTTTTCCTTCATAGGTTTGCCTTTGCCATACGCAACTCTGTCAAGGGTCTCAAGCTACACACACCTTCTTCTCCTCATGATACATGTAATAGATGAACAAGATGCTGTCGCGCATTCCATCACTCCCAGTGAACTGCTCAAGTGCAACTCGAACATCCATCCATTTATGAGGCTTCCAATTTCTCCACCATTGCAACATCCCAGTTTTAACCCAAACTGACTGCAATGCAAACACAGATTTTCAAAAGTAACGAAACTGCACAACTCTTCTTTCTCCCAAACATTATTTCTTGTGACCACAAGAAATCTGTTTCAGGTCTGTATCATATCAGTTAATTCTGACACAGAGTATGCCTGTGTTCGTGAAGCTGAGTACAAAATGAAAACTGACAAAACTGGATAGAAAGGCACTGAAATGGCATGTGTACATCAGTGTTAACATTTTACTTCTGCAAAGAATGCAATAGCACACAGATATGAATTGACTCTAGTATGTTCCTTATTGTAACACAATTTCTTATCCAACTTTGAAGGATTTTGACATAATCCTTTTAAACTGAATTAAAACCCTGGACTCCAAGTGTTTTTAATCAAATGAACTGCAGACTTGGCAATTGGCATTTGGTAATTAGCTATGAAGGGACCAAAACCATGAATGAATCTGAAAAGAGCCCAGGAATCTTAAAAAAAGGGAACTTCAAACAAAAATGCTGCTATTTAAGTGCTGCTATGGATATTACCATTACTGCTGTATTTACACAAGTTACGTTAATCACCTAATGGTCACAGAGAGGAAAAGTTCACCAGTGTGTCACCCTTTCAATTAAGGAGCCTCATCCTGTGGTGGAATAATTCCTACAATGTTCCACTGTTGCAAACATTTCTCTGAATTTGAGGTTTCAGTATATTAAATGATGGCTGACCAATGCTTCATTTGCTCCTAAACAAAACGATCAGCTAATGTTTTTAGATGAAGATTGCTACTCAGTGTTTGATAAGCTGCTAGTTTCCCACAGGGAGCCCAGACAGTGATACTCCAGGAAAGCTGTTACAGACAGAAATAAGGACAAGAATATAAAGCTAACAGTAAGTTCAGATCAGTACGTCAGAATTGTACTATTGATGCCCAGTATTGATAGATCTAAGTGCTTAGAAGACAGAGGTAGGTGTCCTCATTCCTTACCTGCTCAATAGCCTGTTCGTAGTGCCTAAAATTCTCCAGTTCCCGCTTTGTCCTTTCACTGAGCTGCTGAAAAATTTGCTTTCGCCACGCTGCTGTCTGTGCTGGAGTGATAGACAGAGAAAGAGACTGCACAGAGGACGACAAACCTACAACAGAAGCAAACCCAATAAATTCCAGTGAGCTTTGAATACTGATAGTGAAAAAGTATAACATGATGCTGCTTTGAACACTGGACTGAATCAACCCAGCCTAACAAATTTTGCTAATTAACACTTTGGAATCAGTGTATTACAGCCAAGCTGTGTAAATAATGCATAGAAGTGGGATCACTATATGATTATATAGAATCTTTCAAAGCTGTAACTTCATAAAACTGCAAGATAATTAGGTAATACAATGCATTAAGAGTTACGCTGTTAGTAAATACTGGGATACTACAGTTCATGGTTTATTTTGAAGATACGGTTATATTTGCTTGTCTTTCAGGAATCTAAATTCCAACCTTATCCAGGTATCAGTGCGGCTCACATTCACAGCAAAACTCAGTAACTTCTCTATCTTACCCTTGTTTCAGCAGGAATGGTAGCCGTGAGGCAGTATTTGTGGCACTTGCATCTCTCAAGAGAGCCTTTTTCACTGCTTTTAGTTATTGTTCAGTGGTATTATGGGTTTTGCCTGAAGTTGCAGTTTCAGTGCCGTTAAAAAATAGATGCAGCTCGAGCACACTGATTATTTTACAGAATTCTTACAGGAACTCAGAGAAAATACTGCCTTTACACTTATATATCTCAATCCCAAAGTGCTTTACAGTTAAATATGTGCAGCACTATCCTCAGACATGGAGTGTAACAACAAACTGCTATAAGAGCAAATGGGTTATCGGAAGTTTTGCACCATGGTTTTGTTAAAAAAATAAAATAAAATAAAACCATCAAAAAACACTTTTCTTAAAAAGCACTGATTAATTGAAATTGGAAATTAGGGTCTGCTGTGGTGACTGGATTGTACCTGATGGAACTGTGAACCATTTCAGTGGGCTGTGCAAATCTACAAGACAGCCTCCCCCAGACACCCAGGCCCACAGCGGGTGCTCATCGGCTCCATACTGTTCTTCGGCTCCCACAGAGAACATGCCAAGGGAAGACAGACTGGACGTTTCTGCAAATGTGCTGACAGAGAGGATTGCATGCTTTTGGGCCTCCTTTAAGTCAATGTTTGTCCACTGCAGTTCTGCAGAAGGATTTGGGTTTGTAGATTTATAGCTTTCAGGATTAGCTTTCTTATTACTAGTTGAAGCAACAGTGGCTTCTCCTTGATCAGAGTCCAGAGGATCCACAGTCAAATTTGCACTTATTTCTGCTGTCTGGTTGCCTGTGCTGTTATCACTGCCGCTGGCTGCAGCTCCCATCGGGGGAGTGTTGGCAAGGTACATTGGTATACTTGGAAGTTCTGTATCAGAGGAAGTGTCTGCATCACCATGAATGATCGCGTTTGTTTGGTTCTGAATATCATCAGTAAAGAAACAGCCAGCACTGAAGGACAAATAGATAATTAATTAACTATAATTCAAAACACCATAAATTAACACAGGCCTGAGACCACAGACGTACAGAAATCAACATAAGGTTTCCAGCTTTAGGAGAGAAACAGTGGACTTCTTTTTAAAGGTCAAAATCTATCTCTAAGAGAAAAGAGTCTAACGTGAATCTGGCAGACCTGAATCTGAAAAAAATCTGAAAAATAAGAGATTTCACTGATCTCAAAAAATCAGGGGTATTGGCTACCTACAACTCTAACGAAAACACTGAAGCAACATCACATTTTCTGGATATGAAATAATAAATAGGATTTTTTAAAGCCCATTATTAACTTTGTGCTTTTTGTCTTTAGAGCTAGACAGGTCTTCTACTCAGAGCACACTGACTCAAGTAGCACGCCAGCTTCATTGTCATGTCTTGCACAGCCAACGGCAAGCAGTCAGCAGGGAGTTACTGGTTTAATCTCTCGGGAAAGAAACGTACAGTGACACTCAGGAGAAGGACAACTGCTAAGTGAAGTTGACACTCCTTCATGTTATTTCACAGGTAACGTTTTATCTTATTAGAGTCTAGTTCCTGATAGGGATAGTAAAACCTAGAAGAATACACTGTACTGCAAGCATGCAGTGAATTCCAAAGTGGGAGCATCAGCTTCTACTCTGACTGCAGCAACTGCTGCTTATTGTTAATTTTAATGGCAAAAAAGCAAATGCTTTTTGGCATGCATAATAGTTAGAGATGCCTTCCCTGCTCCTCCCTGTCTGTACCATTTGAACGTACAGCATGTACGGAAATATCTCCTAGCATTGAAGCTCCTGGCATACAGAGTCTCGAGCAGGTATTTTACTGAGCACCTGAGCAGACTTGTTGAGCTCCCAGTCTGAGATCTGTCGCTCTCTCGGCCAGATACTATTGCCTTCCACGTCTTCCCACTGAGCTCACTTGGTGTGACCCCTTGACGAAAATAGATTGCTCTATCATCACAGCCAATTCCCCAGACCTAGGGAAGGAAAGAGCTTGGTGAAGGAAATGGCATGGAATGCAGATAGATACCATCTACAAAAAAGGTGCAGTGGTGGAAAATTCAGTGCAAAAATCTTCTGGACTCAGGATTTTCCCCTTCTGTTCTTCCTTACTGCTGATACTGTAGATGCAATATAGAATTCTGTACCATCAAGAGAAAACTGCACCTGAACGTGTCATACAAGAGACATGCTGACTGTTATCTTCTGGTGAAGAATGCAGCCATGCATTCCTTCCTAGCAGTTCAGGCACATGGACCTCTTGTTCAGTCCATATTGGCACTGCTGATGGTCCTCACCACATGCGAATACAGTCTGTGCAAAGAGGATCACAAAAAGCCTCACAACTGGCATACAGTTGTCTTACCTGGTTATTTAAGCCTACGTTTACCATCATCATTTCTCCAACCATTTCAATCCAGCTTGTTCCACAAGGATTATGTGAGTTCACACCTCTTCTAAACCATACCTAAAACAACGATGACAAAAGTCTAAAGTTTGCGCCTTCTGTACTAGCAGGCAGACAGCTGGAATTTAATTTCTTTAGTGGATTAGTCTTAATGTCCAATACCGACTGCTGCATTGCCTTAAGAAGTCACTTACCTCCATGGTTCTTTTTTTTTTTAATCAGGTGAAGATAAAACAATTCTTTTAATAGTAACCAGAGTTCATGTCCTTGTGACCACCTAAAGCCAGAAAAGCCCACAAGGAGACGTCTTGTTATGACTTTCTGTGACAGGCAGTTTCGCAGTCGTTGGGAAAATATTTGCTATTACATGTCAACCGTAGGCTATTTTTTGGTGACTCTAAATCGACTTCCAAATAGTGTTCCTGTGAAGCCGGGCTGACACAGGGAACAGTCAGAAGGATTTTTTCAGTGGTACTGCTCCTTAAATTGTCTCCTCTCAGATTAGTTTTTACCAATCAGAAAGTGTCTGTGGGCTGGGTACCTGGAAAAATTTCCAGTTACGCATCTATGCTTAGGATATGGTGTTATAACGGCAAGCAGCTACTTTAGAACTTGTTGGTTGAAACGTATAACAGACAGTGTACTTGACTACCTTTGGCAAATCTGAAGAAAAACATACTAGCTTACCTACGTTTATTATAGTGGTTTTATTGGCAGATGGAGCAAGCTGGACACAGTCAGTTGCCATAGCTCAGCTGACAAGCAGTAACTCATTAAACCAGCATAACTCAATTACTTAAAACAGCTTAAACTGTTTAAATTACTTAAAACACATACGCTTATCCCAAAATGAGGATAGCTACACCCTTATTTTAGGTGAGAATGCCCAAAGGGAGAGCTACACCAATGGTGTAACTATCTTGATTTAAATCACTTCCTGTGCTTCACTTTTGTAACATCTTCATGTGAAGAAGCCCATAAACCACTCAGCCTACAAGGAATCCCATTCGTATTATCCCTCTTATGTTAAATTGTCTGTAAACTCTCGAAATTACAATGTCAAAGTAAGAATCTAGAGCTGTTACAATGTCTTAGTGTTTGAAATCAAACACATTTTCTTCCCAAGCAGAGTTCATCTGTGTTTTTTGATTCAATATGAAGGGATTCCTGAAATTGCACACAGCTATGTATATCACAAACCACAGCATATTCCCATAACAACAGGTGGACTGGAATTCCCCAAACCAGGGGTATAGGGAGTCCATATCACCAATATTTCCTATGAAAGTTACATGCCCACTTCAGAAAAGCACATACAAAAACAGAACCAGAGCACAACACCTCTTACTTTTCGATCTTTTGTAACACACCACACCACATCAACACCCACAGAGACGTGCATAATCCCATTTTCAGAGCTTGGGGACTCCACAATGCTCCAGGAAATTCCTGCAAGAAACAAAACCCGGAAGCCATTGTAGGTTATTTTCTTGTTCAACTTTACACAAATCAAAGGGGTTTCCTGCTAAATATAACAAAACTTTACCTTGAGGGTTATTCCTATCAATTCCTTCTCTCACAATAGCTTGCCCTTCCCAAAGAGTTGCCCAAAGGAGGTCATACGGTCCACAGCTGATCTGTACAACTTCACCGGGGGTGGTGATTAAGGACCACATGGAACCTTCTGGATTGTGGTGGCAAACATTTTCTCTGTACCACACCTACACGTTTCAAAAAACAAAACAAAACTTAGAAAAATACCAGTACAACAATGAAACTATTGAGACAAGCATGATGACATCCTGAGATCCTGAGGGACTGGAAAGAACAGTCCTCCTTTAACAACAGTTTTTTGTATTTTTTTAGTGCAGTGTTTGCACTCTGGCCTTTAAACGTATCTTTTGATGTTGATTATGCTGTTGAAGACTATTTCCTTATGTGCTAAGGGAGGAGGTGTTTCTACAGATTAGCTTTTATCATGGAAGTGAATCTGGATTGGGCACATGACCAGTTGCTGCAAGTTCTGTGTGTATTCCAACACGTAAAAAAACCACTTCAGTATTTTTCAAGGCATGTTAAAAAAAAAAAAAAAACGGGAATGAACAAATACACAACACAAAAATGCTCCTGTTAGATGAGAGCCCAACCTCACTTCCACTGAACAGAGCTTGCCACAACATGGGTAAAAATTCCATTCTCTGTGCAACCTGCAGTGACATCCAGTCCATCTGCTAGTCTTGCTCCTATTGCCTGCGCACTTTTCTTGAGACCCCAGTCAAAATAGGAAGGTCAAACAAAGAAAGCATCCTGTGGTGGTCATGTAAGTGCTCCAGAACACGACTGCTGAGTGCTAAATCATCATTTTTAGAAATAGCCTTCCTCTAGGGACTTTTACTTTGGGAAATGAAAGCATTTTATAATGTCAGTCAAGTAAGCCTGTAGAGTGGGATGCCTGTCACTTATTACTGGGAAGCCTGAGGCACAGGAAGTTTTATTTTAAACAATTTAACCAAGATTGCCTGCCTCGCCAGGCAGAGTCAAGTGTGATTGGAATCTCAGGCTACCTGTTACAATTATTGCATTCTTCCCTGTGAGACCACAAGTTTCAAATTGTCTATAGACAAAGGAAGGCCACTCAGATACATGCTCTAGCAGTGAAGGAAGGAAAGCAAGAAGCAATTTTTATAGCATTGAGCAAAAGAGGAGAAACTTTATGATGGGTCTAAAAACAAAAGCAAAACAAAACAAGCAAATAAAAAAAAAAGTATAGTTTTCAAAGGAAAATAAACTAAAAACATTCCAGAGCTGGGTTCTGCATTGCCAAGTCAGGGACTCTAACAGTAACCTTAAATCTCTCAAATCCTAGAGAATTTTAGTAAGGACCAGGCCAGCCTGCACAAACAGTGTAGCTCCTTACCAATGTAAGGTGATAACAAATATGCCTTGCTTTAAAAGTATTTAAGTCTTTTTTGGTAATAATTTATGTTAAAAAACTTATGGAACGTGCACATACCCTTCCTTGTAAAGAAACCGCCCATACTGATAAACGGCCAAGAGGCTCGTCGGTGATTTCCCATCCTCCAATGGAGATGTCATTGAAAGGGTCTGGCAACTGATCTGGATCATCACGTGATACGATCTGAAGCAACGAGAGGGAAGACTGAGAACAGAAGAGACGCTGCAAATGGATAGGTGATTTGGCTGATGATTTAACTTGGTTTTTGCAGGTTGGTTTAAGTATCACATTCTAAAATGGCTAAGCATGGAGCTTCTTCCTCTCATTGAAGGCTGCTATATACAGAGGGCAGGGAAACACTGCTGAAATGACGTGAAGAAGTCTTTGTTTCAGCCCCTAACTAAAGGAAAGTTTTGCTCACAGAACATTCCATACAGACGCTCTTTGAGTTGGAAAGCTGGAACATCACAAATTACAATTTTTGCATATTCTGAGAATGGAACAACTATTAATAAATAACAGTTATTCATACAGATAAAGGACACAGCTGGTAAACGATGCTAAACAGGTACCATCTTAAAAGAGAATGCTTTGTCAAATAACCAAAGGAACTTAAAGAGTTGGTATGAAATTTGCAGAGGAGCTGAGCACCTATCTCCAACTAGATTAACGTGAGATTTGGCACCTTATTCTCATGGGCTTCTATGAAACATCCCGACTTTCCATTTATGCTTGCAAGAATTACAAGGTTGGAAGTCAAGGAATCCAGGTCCAACCCACAGCGCAGCAATAATCAACTATAAGTGAAGGGAAATTATTTTTTTTATTTCAGAAAAAATCAGTTTAGTTAATATTTAAAAGATATCCAGAACCTTTGCCCAAACATCCCGTGATTTGTATCTCCTGTATCTGATCCACCTCCTGCGTCTCACACAAGAATTCCATTTCTTATCCTTCGTGTAGGTGCTGGGGAAGTCTATGGCGTAAGTCCAGCCCTGCAAACAGAGATTTTATTATATGAAAATCTGGACCAAGGAAAAGCTTGGAATCTTAACTCAGAGCAATTCTGCACAAGAGTCTTTCCTACAAACATAGTACAGGTTACTGTGCATGTCTTAACAGCCTGATCAACAGATCAGCTAATTCTATGAATGATTTATGAACCATGTCCTAATTCCTCTGCATGATAGATACAGAACAAACAAGATACGGGAAAGCATTTTGCTTTCTTCATAGTAAAGATCTTGAACAGCAGCGATACCAAGTTGGCAGCATTTCGTGGCCTAATCCAAAGAGAAAAAAAACAACTCCTATAGACTTCAAAAGCCTTCAAACAAGATCCTTCCTTGTGTTGTATGATGATTGAGCTATTTCCCAGAAGGAAGTAGCTATGGGAAGTTAAGAAGTACCTTTTATTTTTACAGACCTTTTCCCTTTTATAGAAGTGCCTTTTATTTTACAGACTAAGGATTCCCAGAATAGATCCTTTTTCATATTGTTCACCTACCCCTTTCTCTGTTGGTTCCCCTCCAATATTTTCATCCACATACCAGTCAGACTCCCACTCCCAGTGTGGTGAAGGCAGTGTGAAACTATCAAGCTGCTGATGTTTTAGCCCGCTCACATCACTCCACTGCCAGCGGTCACTGGGCATTAATTTCTCACAAAAGCCACCAACTGGATTCCAGCGCTGCCAGAAATAATAAAAAAAAAATGTTTTATTTGAGATCAGATCACCTCACTGGACATCTCCAGAGCCCTAGTGTGTCATAAATCATACATTTTTTTTTCTGCAGTAGAGGAATAATTCTTGGGGTGAATGAGCAAGGTTCATACTGTAGGTCCCTAGCTAACATGGTCTTTGGAAGAAGCTTTTTAAAGTATCAGAGAAGGGCTGACTGCAGAGCTGGTCCCAACCAAGTAATTTTCAGCTACATAAATAGGAACACCTGATGATATAGTTTACTACTTACAGCACATTTTTTTTTGGTGATGTGTGGCACCATGATACTGCAGCATTAGGATAACTGCTGTGTAGATGGCTTTGGGATTTCTAATCTAACCCACGTAAGAAAGATGACTAACGTCTTGCCTACACGAGAAAAACAGCATAGTTTCTATGCCAGAAACCATGTCAAGACAACTACATCAGTCAATCTTCCTGTATCTTATGTTACCAAGAGGTTTTTTTGTTCATTTGTTTGTTTTTCCCTAAATCTGGCTTTAATCACTTCTAGAACAAATAACTTGCTAGGCTTTTCACCAGTGCAGTTGTGGTTTTTCTTTTTTTCCACCAGTTTTACCCGCTATAGAAACACTGGTAAGATTTGTCAGGTAATACTGTTCCGCATTTTAGGGTACATGGGAAACGAGTTGTTTGAAATCCTTTTAAATTGCTATGCAAAATATTATTTATTCTTACTAGGAATCTTACTAAATTGCTTTGCATGTTATCTGTAAATTACTTGAGTTTAATTCTGTTGTTGTTAGCTCTTGCAGAATATTTCCTTTTGTGCTTTCTAGTATTTTATTCTCCATTTTTTCATAGGCTAGAACAAACAAAAATCATAAAATAACAAACCAAATAGATTTTAAAGTTTTGCATTTTTTAAAGAACATGCATATTTACATAGCAAAAGGAACATTTTTAAATGGCTGGAAAGTTGTAGCAATGTTAAATAATGTATTAAATTAGTCTGTTGTATTTTTACCCACATAAATATGTTAATGTATTTTCTCAACTTACATTTATCCTTTTACCCCTTAGAAAGTAGAGAAATGTGTTGAAGAGAATCCTTCAGTTTTATCTATCAAATGACTTCTGGTTGTTAGAAACAAAGTAGATAAATTTCCTTTAAAATACTATTTTAAAAACATTCTTTTGAAGTACCTTACGTAGAAAGGATCATCTTAATAACACTTCTGTACAAAAAAGCTGGAAATGTACTTTAATGGAGAGTTAATGCCCTTACTAGAGAATTCTTTGATACATTAAAAAATAGTATCTGCTTAAGAATTCTTTGAAACATTACAAAAAGAGTACTGTCTTAAGAATAATGTATTTTTGTTGCCTGGAAGTTACACTGGACATTTTCTTACGGCGGCTGTGTCTTTGTCACCAAGGAAAGGAACACATCAGGTGCAGTGGCTGAATGTTCCTGTCTGAGATGGCTTGCATAAAGGAGGCTGCGGTGCATGCTGTTGTTCCTTTAGCAAGAGCCAGTGAGTATAACCTTCCTTTGGGAATTAAAATATTAAAAGAATAACCTATTCCGCGCGTATATACTCTTCAGAAACATGAGGTAAAAAATGAAAAGCAGAGGTTCCCACAATATTTCTTACCTGATTCTCATAGGTTTCTTCCTGGTATCTAATAGGAACGTCACCAGAGAATACATAGGTGTATACTTGATGATCACAGGCTATTCCCCAGCAGCACTGCTTGACAGCAGAGACCCGTTTGAATTCCAGCTGTGTATCCTTACAGAGCTCCCAGTGCTGGCCAACAGTAGACAGAGTGTAAACCCTCCCAAAAATGTCAACAGCCCACAGAAGGGAACTGGACATGGCCATGTCTGAAAGGCAAAAAGGAGGTATTAATGGAAATGACAGTTTTAAAAATGGATCTTGAACCTACTGTTCTGCTCTGAGCCAGCACCAGTCTAAATAAAAAGGTAAACAACGAATGGTCTTTTAAAAACAGCCCATGCAAAGCTGATAGCCAGATCTCTTTGAGTCAGAGCTGCATATTTAAATACCTTATAGGGTTCTGAAAATTCTTGTGAAAGACCTTGCCACTGCCACACTTGGCCATCTTACAAGACCTTGCAACATTAATAGGACAGTTTTGGCAGGCTGACAGAAGTCAACACTGAAGTGAGACACGCTAATGAAGCAGCACGGAGCATTTTATACCAGAAGGCTGCACTCTCCAGAGCTGGTAACACCCTACACACACCGCTCCTCTCAGCTGCACAGAGCCATGATGTCTCATGATACCTCCTTCTCAGCCTCCTCTTGGCATGTGCCAACATAGCTGCACAAGTGCAAAGGAAAGGATGGGAAAGGGAAATTCTCTGTAAGCACGCATCTGGTTTTAATCCATGGACATCTTACGTCTTCAGACAGATATTCTAGGTGGTATCTATTGCTACCAGGAAACCTCTTTCCAAAGCATTCTGTTGACCGCTTTGGGATCTAATATTTATTTAATATACACAGGTGTGATATCTATTTAAGTTACACAGAGCACTGCTTGACAGCAGAGAATTGAGTTCCATTCCAGTTTTATCACTTAATAAGCTGTTATTTTCTGGGCACTGCAGCCCTCCCCTTAATGGAGGGGTCAGCATTTTCTGCGAGGCAGGTGTAGGCCAGTCCTTTCAGAAGTCAAAAAAGGCTGGCTTATTTCTGTCAATTGGTTTTCTGGATGCCATTAAACTGAGTAAGTTTCAGTTGCTCTGTATGTGCAACAGTCAGAACTACTGATGAGTATTTTGAACTTTGCCTCCAGTTCTATAAATATGTAGTGGGTGACCAGGAAGGAGCTAGGTAGAAAAGGAGAAGTTGCATCCAAAACAATGAAAGAAAACGCGAATCCTGGCTTAGAGTCACCGTGAAACGCTGCTTCTTGGTTGTCAGATGGCAACTTCGCTTTCAACACAAGAGCCTGAGGAGACTTGCCTGCCTGCTTTCTGACAGGTACTTAGCAGTGATGCAGGGGGACTCACTTGTACCCTGTGCTTGAATGCTGGAGAGAAACAATGCAGAACCTGGAAACAGCTAAGCCAGTATCATGACCTGCATGGTAAATTCACAGGGAGGATGTTTCAGAAGGCAGGAGGAACACAAAGACTCATCTTCTGCTGTGCTGGAATTCTTTTATTCCTAGCGCTGCTGCTGCTAAGTACCTACAAAACTGGATCCACCAGGGAAAAAAAGGTAACAGTGAGAAGAAAATTTGTAGCAGCAGAGAATGAGCGAAGCCAGGGGACTTCACAGAGCAAAATTCTCCTGCTAGCTGTGGCAGCATAACTGTGATGAATCTTCTAGTTTTGGCTTGTTTGTTTTTTTGTTGTTGTTGCTGGGAATATCAGCACTCTGTGCTTTATCCCAGCTCTGCAGTACAAACTGTGAGAAGTTAGCCTTGCCCTTCCCACAGGACAATCTTGCTGGGAATCTTCATTTGAACTCTCACGGGAAAACAGTAAGACAAAGATAATTTTGTGTTTAAGAAACAGGAGTGAGAAATAGGGCATGTATAACTGACTTCTCTCATGGCCCAGACATTTATTCTCTTTATCTGCATTTCTACATTGGTAAAAGTAGGCTAGTACAGAAAGGCAAAATGTGGAAAAATGGAATGGAACAAAGTGAAGATGAGGTGCCAAATACGTGTGTATCGCTGGGAAAATAAAGCCCACGAGAATAAGCCTGCGAGTATTAGCATTGAAAATTCTGCAAAACAGTCTTTATAACAGAGAAAAATACGCATTTGGTCCTGAGCAACCAGAATGCCAGCAAGTCTGGAGTAAAGGAAGCATTATGGATAATGCAGTGAAGGTATCTACATAGTCAGATAATAAAGAAAAGTGATGCTTGGGTGTGTTAAAGCTGCACAGATATACGAATGAAGGCCTGTGTCTGGAATGACAGTCCAGACAGGCAGAAAAGTACCTGGAACAGTTCAGAAAAAGGCAGGGAAATTTCCAGATATCCCAAAGATGATGAAGTTAGGAAAAATAAAGATGGGATGGAATTAAGATAATTTGGGCAGATGCAACTGAATTAAAATATTCAAGGCAGCTAAAAATAAGTTTCTGGATATTCTTTCTTTTGAACTTTTGAGACAGATTTGAGAATCATGGGAAATCAAAACGCATTTGGGATTATTAATTACTTTCAAGAATTGAATTTAGGCCCCTTTGCACTGGTTGTGCTGCAGAGCTTTAAGACAAATGTTGCTCGATTTTCAAGGATGCTCAGCACCTGTGGCTCACACATTTCAGTGAACGCAGAACTTGCCTGGTGGTCTCCGGGGGGGTGGAAGAGCCAGGCCCCCACCAGCTACATTCTTCCTCATCTCTCAACTCAGCCAGGTCATTTCTGATACAGCTAACGCTACTGAAATGAAGATGGCACGCTGTTGATTGAAATTTCCTGCTGCCTGGCATAACATCGATTGCTAGAAAGTTCAAGAAAAAGATCCCAACTCCTTGCCTCTTATACGGGTACCGAAGGTCCCCAGGCGAAAAGGGAGGTGCCCAGGCTTCGGCTGGTGGCCTCGGCAGGGGCAGGACCGGGTGCAGGTGCGGCTGCACCTGAGGCTGAACCGCTCTCTCCAGGACTTTGTTCCAAGACAAGATGACCGCGGACATGCTTATCTAACACCGATCCACACGACGTGCACGCACTGCTTTTTATCCGCAGGGATCTCCAGACACTTCGCGCGCGTCCCAGAGCCCCCGGAGCACCCGGGAGCGACGCGCGGTGGGAGGGGAGCGCAGGGCAGGGCAGGCGGGCTCACCCCGCGGGCAGCTCGGGGCCGGCTCCTGCCCGCTGCATTCCGCCCTCACGCCGGGAACGAGACCGTCGGGGCGGGGGGTGCTTCGCGGAGGAGCCCGCCCCTCCCCACGGCCCCGCTCACTCATCGCGCCGCAGCGGAGCCGACGGGGACGGGGAGGCTGCGCCGGGCCCGGGGGAGGCCCGACCTCCCGCCCCCGCCA
>VXAL01001205.1:29683-47779 GCA_013399475.1 Chauna torquata | reverse complement strand
GGTGCCCCCGGGCCTCAGGCCGGCGGCGGGCCCCGGGGCAGGGCTGTGTGGCCTGCGCCGCCCGGGGAGGGGCGCCGAGCCCTCCCCTCAGCGGGGCCGGAGACCCGCGCGGGGAAGGAGGCGCCCGGGGGCTGCGGGGGCTCGGCAGAGCCGCCTGCCTGCCTCCTCCCGCCGAGGAGCCGCGTTCGTGTCTGGCCCTCCGCGGAGTGCCAGCCGCGCTGGCGTACGGCCCTCAGGTGGATGGTGCATGGGTTTCCACCTCAAAACAATGGCAGAGAGGCACCGCTGCGCCAGCGGTTTGACTGCTTTTCTTTAAAAAAAAAAAACGAAAAACAAACAACAACAACAAAAACAACAAAACTTGCACTTTTCTGTGCATGCACTTCACTGTACTCTGGTTAATGTTTGTTTGTTTTTTTTTTCTGATATACTTCAGTAGTCCTGGAGAGACTAGAGCAGGTAGGTACATCTAGCACTTGCGTTAACCGAGCTAATACTGACCTCAGTCAAAGCAAGTAGTCTTCCAGGAAAAAACTGTAGTTTTAAGGGAATGCTTCAGAAATTACAAAACATACAGTGAGTACAGTAGCCACAGACTCAAGTCACCAAGCAATGGGTAGACTTGTGAGGTAGCAGATAAATGTCCTGCTAATAACTTGGAACGTTCTACTACAGCACAGATATTACTGATGTTGTCCTTTTAATTTTAAATAGTGAGGTTTGTGGACTTTTGTGGTGCGTAGCATGATTCAAGAGAAGTCTGAGAACTGTGCGCTAGGGGAGAAGCTCGGCATAGATTATACTTAGGCACAGTGTGTCTTAACTGTATGATTGTACCGCATACATCTAACCATCTCTTTAAAAAGCATTTATTTATTTGTTTTTCATATTAACGCGCTAGCCAAGGGCTTGTGCTTTCGAACTGCAGTTTTTCAAATAACACGTTCACTAGTTAACAAAATGGATTTTCTGAAATATTTTCTTTTCTGTGCCATGCAGCCTGCTTCCTTTCCACTTGCATCCTATCACTCCTGCCTTTCTCTGTAGCCATAAACTTAACGCGTGGAAATTGAGCTGGAAACCAGAGGAAGATTTATTCTGTTTCGACTGGTTTGTCTGCTAGGGTGGGACGTACCTGATGCATAACGTCCCGAAGTGAAATCCATGATCCTCGTTTGTTTAAACTGTTTTTCCCCAGTGCTCAAATAGCATTGAAACAAACTCTTAAAGTTAATTATTAGCTCCTAGTCCTTTTTAGATGGTTAAATTGTACTAGACACTTGGATTTATGAAGTGGTTTTGCTATTAGATGTTCTGACTAGTATGTTTCAACTCTGATTTTGATAGATTCTTAAAGTGCTTCACCAATACATTTCTGTTTTTTTTCTGTGTTCCGTTTCCATGCTTTTTACTGAACTATCATTGTTCTCTGTGCCTTACACCCAGTGATTCAGTTGTTTTTTTCTTATTTTAGGATATGCTGTTCCTCCACCGACATCACAGCCAAACTATTCGAGCACGTACACCATTATTCAACAGCCTGCTACCACCACTTCTGTAGTAGTAGTTGGTGGCTGTCCTGCCTGCAGGTAAAATAGTCCTCTAGTTGAGAAATAAACTGAGTCTTATGTTTTATACTTGAAATGAGAGGTAGCCATATAGGTGCTTGGTTTTCTGTCTGTGTGTGCGTGTCTGTATTAGAATTGAACTAACTGAAAAAGCACTAAAATAGCAGTGCTTTAATCTATGTAGTGTATCCTAATGGGCTCTAGACAAGTGCTATAATTAATACAATAGACTTTATGCAAACATGAATCTGTTCTGTATGATGGAGGAAGATCTATAAGCAGTATTTTTTAATGAAAAGGCAATTTGGTCACAGATATAGAGGGTCAGTTCTTGGGGGAGAGGATGACAGGAAGTACTTTCTGGTGCATTTATGACCAGTGATAGTGAGTAGCGTGACTTTATTGTGAAACATTCTGTGATCTCTGACTGTAGTCACTTCTGGTTATCTGGCAGTCCTATGGAAACGCTTCTGCTGCTGTGATGAGTGTCCTCATTCCCACAATGCAAGCTGTGCAAAACCAGGCAAGGCAGTTATCAGTATTGATTAAAAACATCAGTATTGTGAGGTTTTAAAAGTCTCTTTACTGCAGAAATATAGGGAGATCAATAGATTTGATTAAAAGTGTTAATCTGACAAAGTGGTGAAAACCAGAAAAAGAGTGGTCAAATATTAGTTAGAATTGCACCAAAAGAACAACTTCCCCTTCGGTGATCAACAGCCATAAAATAAATTTTAAAAAAAAAAAAGGGAAGGAGGCAGCCTGTTCCACATTAGTCTGCAGTAGTTCCTTTGCACTTCTCAGTTCTCCTCCTCCCAGGATATTAACTAATGGGTGAGGGCAGCCAGATTGCTGCTGGTGCAGTTCAGGCATTTGTGCGTCTGGCCAGCTCTGACTCAAATGCAGAATCATTCCCCTTCTGTTAAAATGTATGGGAGTCACCCTTGTGGCGCCTTATGAGGAGGCACTTCGTATTCTGCAAGTCTGAGCCTTTTCTTGTCCATTTCAAAACATGTAGGAAACAGACTTGCTAGAATAGCTTAAATGATACCAGGTTTCAGCGTGAAGAACATGACGGAGATTGTTGTAGTGGCAGAGGCTGTGCCTCAGATGCCTTTTGGTTTTGTTAAACTGATGCTTGGTTGAGAGTCAGTTTGCCTTCAAAGGTGGATTCAAATAAGTACCGTGTGATGCTAGGTAAAAGCAGGTGCCTGCTGAAATTCCACTAGTTAAGGCTGAAAAACCTGTGCCAGCTAGAGCTATTGATCTAGAAGAAGATGCATGTTTTAAACAATGAGGGAAAGCTACCTCCGAGCTGCTGAGGATGTGGTAGGTCCTGCCGCTTGAGTAATTACATTAAAATGCTTATGCTTTGGCTCAAGCAGAACACAGGAAAGATGTTATGCATTGCTTGGTAAAAGGCAAGCAGTGTGTTATACAGGCCTTCTGGCCCTAAACCCAAGAAAACTCAAAAAAAAAAAAAAAAAAAAAAAAAAAAAAAAAGATAAAGTAGTCTTCTGTGATAGCTTAAGATTGGTAGACCCTTGCTGGTATATCTAGGATTTCTTTCTTTTTTTTCTGGTAGTTATCCTGAGATGCTCTAGGAGATTCCTTTGAAATGATCATTTGCAAGTATAATATCTAATTCTAGTATCCTTTCAGCCAAATCTGGGAAAATGAGCAAGTCTCTGAAGCTTTTGTAAGGTGTTTTTAAGTGTCCTGACTTGAAAAGTTTTCTTAAGTCATCAGTCTCATGCTACTGGAGGTAGTCAGTGTTCTGTATGTTGTGGACTCCTTCCTGAAGTGAAACACGCTCCACGAAAAAAAAAAGAAAGAAAATTTTTACTCTTAGATCCTCACGTTTTGTTTTAGGCTGTGAAAAGAAATTAGCTGTGAGGAGAACTACATAGTGATTACTATGAGGCATAGTACTGCACAGCTTAAATTGTCGGACTCTTCTCAGCGCTGCTGAAATACTGTTGATCAGGGAATCCCAGGGACCAGTATCTAGTAACGGCATGTCACAGTTGTCTTTGCACTGCTTTTTCCTAACCCTCTTTAAAGGAAGAGTCAAAGTGTCAGTGGTGGAAGGGGAAAAAAGCTCAGATTGGTTGTCTTGAATAGATAAGGAATTGAAAGTCTAGTACTTCAAGAGAAACAGTAGTGAGGCTTGGTGGGAAGCATAATATTAGAAATACTCACAGGAACCTGAAGGGTCAGGTTTATGTTCTGAAAGGTTACATTGGCTACTTCTCTTAGAGAAAGAGCTCATAATCCTCTTTGACTTCTCAAGACCTTAAACATAGTTCTAGTTTACTTCCTTGGCCTGGAAACCTACTTTAAGAAGAATGCAACATGCAGGTACATTCTGAATACAACACTGAACAGAAAGAAAGGGCATCGTTAGCAATAAAAATTTTATGCACTATTAATAGCTTTTTATAAGCTACCAAGACAGTCGTCTTGTTACTCTTCTGATTTGCTGCTGTGCATGACTGTTAGAGGGCTGTCATCTGCTTTTGACCATGAGGGAAAACCTTTGTTTGTGGCTGTGGAATAATGTAATTGGTGGAGAGAGTTAAAGCCCATTGACAGGATTTCTGCCATCAGAAACACAAACCAATCTTCTGCACTATGGCATGTGAATGTTGCTAACTGAAATTAAAAACATTTTCAATTTAAAATAGATGATGTTGAAGAGAAACATGTCGTACTGGTCTGTTATTTCGGTAGGAGTCTGTTTTATCACAGTCGCAAATGATTTTGGAATTAACAGGCTAGCTACAGTAGCTAGTGAGCGACCTTCAGGCTTAATTTGTGGTATGAAGTCATAAAAAGTACAAAGTATGTCCAGAAGGAGCCTCTCTAGAAGGTAGGTAGTGTGCCTCTGGTAACTATGTAATTGCTTTTTTTTTTTTTTTAATTTGAAGCATTGGTTGGTGTATCTGAAGGATGACTCTCCTGTCTTGTGAGCTGTACCTCTTGCCTAAAGTTATTAATTAGTCACATCATCCTCATTCATCCTTGGTCAGTGTTGCTTTTTAATTACAGACTTCAGCATTGCTGCATGTTCCATCCTTCTTTACGTTGCTAAAAAGTCTAGCGTGGCTGTAGTGCTGTTGTCTTAGTGTGAGCTCTCCTTCCAACCCAACCCTGATGTACAGAGAATCAAACTGAGATGCAGAATGTTGTCAGTTTTATTGCTGGTAGTTGGCATGTAAGGATTGGCCAAGTCCTGTTTTTAAACTATTTTATGTTCCCAAGAACAGCTTGAGTCATTATAGCCACTAACTTTAGAGATCCAGCCATGTAATTATCTTTTTAGCTGGGAGAATGCAGTCCGGCTGCTTCTCCTGTGGTCACTTTCATTTTCTTTTTCTCCATCTTTCGTTGGTGGGCAGAACAAACTGCAAAGGAGTGTTTGCTTTCCTGTTGCTTAACAGAGGAAAGATCCATTTAAAAACTGTGAAAACATTCTTTTGATCTGAAGTTTGCAAAAGCTGGTTCTTTCAAAATCTGGGGCAGAGGCTGTGATTGGCCCTGTCGGGTGTTTATGTTCCTATTTAACAACTATTCAGTTTTTTGAAAGAAAGGGTGAGGGAAAGGATATATGCCGCTGCATTGTGGTGGCTTTGTCTTCTGACAATTAGGAAATACCTGCCTTAGAAGTATTATAGTGGGTTCCAAATTACGATAATACAGGATTGGAGGATGAGACAACTGTGAATAAAATTTGTTGTTTTCAGATCTCTTAGAGCCTTCTGCTTGCCATAGAGTGGTGTGGGTTTTTTGTTTGTTTGTATTTGACTTGATAAAGTAGTAGGTTCTCAGATTTTGGTTGAAATTTTTTTTATTCAATTAAGTGCATCACTGCTGAGAGAATAAATTCTGGGAAAATTGCATTTAAATGATAAAGTCCTTCAAAATCTCAGTCTTGTGATTGAAATGACTGAGATGAAACCAGAAGTGCTGTGTGTGGTTTGAGAGAAGCTCATTCAGGGCACAGGATTTCTGTTATTATTTGCAATAAATATATTTAAACCTTATGTAAATATTCTTAATATAATTTCTTAATGTGTACTGGCTAAATATTCAAAGAATTGGAGGAAAAAAAAAAAGTAGCTATTTAAGAGATGTGTTCTCTGTCCTGACAAAGACCTGTGGATTTTCAGTTTCTAGCAGCAGGCTGACATGCTACAGAGATCCTTTTGAATCTTGTGAGTAAAGCCAACTTTGAAATACCATTTCAAGAGTGCTATAAAGAGGAGTAGCTGTAACAGTGCATCAGCTCATGACACTGGTTTCTGTCACAAAGAAGATCAGCCTGTGTTGAGAATCAAAGTAGCTGCCTTACAACGTGCAGCTTTTTGTAAACGTATGCTGTTTAGACAGATTGGGGTGTTCATCCCTGCTGTGCTGTAATTTGGTGGCTGGAGCAGTTAGGGCATGAAATTCAGCAGTGACTTTTGCATGTGATTGCAAAGAAGAAAGCCTCGATACAGCAGACTTGAGCAGATGCCATGAGTCTGCCACTTGGAATTACTGACTAGGATAGCTGTAACTTTTTTTTCCCAGCCTTACAGCAGAGGCACGCAGCTGCTTAGCAGGAGGTCTGTTACCTAAGCCCAGAAAAGGGGAGGTGGTAAGCGTGTTAATAGGGTCCCAAGTGAGAACAGCATAGCTCTGGCAGTTTCTGAGGATTTTAGTACTACTGTTTTGAACTGATTTTTGGAAAATAATCAAAACACATCTTTTTCTAATAAGTGAGACTTTTTATGCAGTTAACAAGATACAGCAGAAATGTATTCCCTAAAGGCCACTATCAAAATGATAATCTGGTCCCTAACTCCCCATTGGTCACTGGGTCTGAGCTGATAGCATTTTTTTTTTTTCAGTGTCACCATTGGTCTTGGTATCTGTATTCTGATAATTAGGATTTCTTTGTAACAATGAGGAGGAAACTGATGGGAGGAGCAAACTGGTTTTGTTTGCTGGGTGAAAGTGGTAACCAGAGGTGATACTAATTTGGCTGTGTACACAGATGGGTGAGGAAAAAAAACACAGATCAACAACAATTCAGTATGCCTTTAAGCTGAGGCTAGAGGAGCTGGCACCTCTCTAAGTGGAAATTAAAACTGTTAGTATACCATACTTACCCAGTAGTTGCATATATAATTGTCAATCTTTTTCTTCTGCTACCTGCAGGTGAAATTTAAACTGCTTAATGTAGCTGCTGTTGCTGTATTAGCTAGGATAGACACAGAGAGAAGCTATCTATGTTTGTTTTCATGTTCAAAATTAAAGATCTAGTGTGCAACTTCCGAGGCCCTGCTTGTCACTGGTTTGACTGTTTCCATTGAAATCTAAAGTTAAAGACTCAACCAACCATGGAGGCAGGAGGGATGGGATACTATTCTGAAAATTCCACTTGCTTGATCAGTCAGGGAGTATCTGTGTATAAGGCAGCGGGAGACACCTCTTAGTGAAGTGTAGTTTCTTTTCAGGTCTTGCAAAGCTTATCGTACAATCAGAATGCTCTCCTTGATTACCTGGGATGACCCTTGGACTTTATTTATAAGGGATGAAAAATGCTGATAAGCACACATTTAAATACTGTGATGTAGTGTTAAGTCTAAAAACGCTCATGTTAAATTGTACTGATGTTGTGTTTGCAAATCTCACTATTGGCTCTCTGATCCAGAGCATATGACTTAATGTTAACGTTTGGAGACTTATTTTCAAGAAAAGGTTTCTCTGAAAAGTAATTTGGTATTAAATGCTTGTCAGTGGGAATAATTGACCTTACTTTATGGAGTTGGCAGCTGCAGTATAGCTTAAATCCAAGACACTGCTTGCAATATAAATAAACCTTTCCTCTTTATTTTTAGATTGGGAGTGGTGCAGTTATAATCAGCTTTTATGTGGTTTATACTGTAGAACAAAATTTGTTTGGTTACATTAATGAATCTACAGTTTGAATATGGAGTCTAATTACTCTGTAGCTCAGGTAAGATACACAAGCACAAACTAAAATATTCATGTTCTCCGTTATACATTTTTTTCCCCCCTTCCTTCTAAATTTAGTAACTGGCTAAGCAGAGCCAGTGATTGGATAAGTGTACATCTAAAATTAGGTGGTGACACAAATCAACAGAAACCAGAACGTGCTTGTGTAGCTAATGCTGTAGTAGTAATCACACTGCTATAGATGTGCTAGGAACTGACTCTGAAATAACAGGTATGTTATGGTGGTCACACAGCTGCGCTTCTGTTAAACTTCCCATATGAACGTCACTTGTAACTGACTTGGTCTGCTTGTCGGTTGTACCGTCCCTGGTCCTCCTCTGCTGCTGAGCCGGCAGTGCTTCCTGTGGCTTGCTTCGTGCCCTGCTGGTCCTGGTCCTTTTCCCTGTTTCTGGTGTTGAATATGGATGGCAATTTGTTGTTTTTATCTTTTTTGTTTAATTGACATTTTGCATGACCAAAGAACTCTTCCCGAATAACTGTGTTTAGGGGGAAGGGAGTTTAAAGTAAATTCTCTTTAAAGTGTCGGGGACACCTGCTGACCAGAAGACTTGGGCCGTTGCAAGCTGATTAAGAGGGTTGATGGTAATGGGTTAGACAGCAGTCATCTATGCTTGGGTTTGCAGCTGCTCAGGGCTGACCAGAAGTACCCTGACTGATCCCTCTTTAATGTTTAATTAGTGTGTTTATTCCTTAAGGCCAAATCAAAATTAGGCTGCTTATACTCTTAGCTAAACACATTGGCTTACTTGTCACAAAGGTAGACTTCAGGGCAGGAACTGAATGTGAAATTATTAAAAGATGTTGCCGTTCTTGATTTAACGCTAACGTCCTTTCTGTCACTCTATCTGTAACCAGTCTGGCTGTGTCTAAACAGTTTTGAATCTCTTTGCATTTCAATCCTATTAGCATATTCATCCCAGGAGATGATAATTCTAGTAGCACATCTTTTCCCCAGCGAATGAAGTTGAAGGCCTTGTTTACTGACTCCATTCTTTAATTACAGTCTAATTTCGAGGGTACCTTGCAGTGTAACTGTACAGTTTTGGTGTCTGGATGTGCCCTAGCAAAACAATTATAATGAAGCTTTCCTGTTAGCCTTAAGACTTACTGCATAAACTCTCCTCATGCACAATATGTTCAGGTACGACAGCTAGTGGGAAATCTCTGGAAGCAAGTGTTAACAGGAGGTTCTGCACTCTGCTTTAAAAGTCAGTCTAATGAAAGTGTCTTTGCTTTGGGTTAGTATGCTCTGAACTTGACCTAGCAAGCCGATTTTGATGTTTTCTGGCTGGCTAGTGGTATAACAACTGGTTTG
Source organism: Chauna torquata (assembly GCA_013399475.1). Classification (NCBI taxonomy): domain Eukaryota; kingdom Metazoa; phylum Chordata; class Aves; order Anseriformes; family Anhimidae; genus Chauna; species Chauna torquata. Next base: position 38,869 of record VXAL01001205.1, on the reverse strand, counting down.
GGATTAGGACTTGAAGGCTGGGTAGCAAGGGCAAGTTGATGGGTGCTACCTTTTCTCTACTATTATTCATTCCTTTTGATACTCTCCCATTAATCCACTTTTTTTTTTTCCAAATGAGGTCCAAAGTACTGCATACAGTAGTCTGGACGAAGCATTAATAATCCAGAATATATGGAAAAATATACTTCATGATATGCCCCTGTATGACATTTGCCTTTTTTCCAGTTGCGACATTGTTGACTGCTGTGCTATTCATACTTTAATAACTCCTTCCACATTTCTTTCTCCTGCTGTGCTATCTATCCCCTCTGACTGTTTTTCCCATCGATATTTCAGTTTACAGGGAATGCACTGTGGTGAGAGTGGAAGGGAAGCAGTCACCACTGCCATGGTCTGATGCGAATCCTGGGCTAGAGTTCTTTGTAGCAGAACACAGGACACAGACTGAAGAGCAATATTAAACAAGCTGAGCAACTCTAGTGCCTGTAGTTTCTCTGAGTATTGTTTGCTGAGGTGATGCAGGGAAGATGCAGGGCAAGCGCTGTGAGTCAGTGACTAATGTGCCAAATCAAGGGTGAGTTTTTGCTTTGTAGCAGGAGTGGTCTGGCTCCTTTTTGTCTGCTGGCATATAGTGTAGTTCGTCAGCACTTTCACTATAGAGGTAGAAATGCTCTGCATGCCAGGTGGGGGAGACATGAAGCTTTTCTCTCTGACGCTCGTAAACCCACTGGACATACTTGTCATCAAGCCAGCAGAAGCAAAAAGGCTGCTTGATGGCACGCACAACTGCGTGCATCAGTCCCACAAGAACCACTTGCAGTATCAGCTGGACAGATGTGGGAGTTGCCAAACCTGACTACAGAAGAGAGCTGTAGCAAACTGCATCATGAAGACAATCGGTAGATTGTCTGTGTTGGAGAAATGGCTCTTGCTGCTGCTTCTGCATCTGTAGTTAATGGTCAGTGTTAAAACTTGTATTAGAAGTATTAGATATGAAAGTGGGATTCTGTGCTTTAAGTCCATACATTCTTCCAGTCAGCAACTCACTGTGGCAAGACTCAGTAACTGAATCAAATCTAGAACGGCGGGAGGTAAGCAGGAACAACTTTCTGGCATGGCAGTCTGTTTGTTTAGGTCTCGTCAGTGGAGACCGTCCAGTCCTTTTGCAGAAGTTGTAAAGAGTATTTACAAAGCAAAAGGCTGCATTACCTTATGCTTGATTCCTTACACATGCTTTCTGCTTCAGCTGGAGAACAGGATACTACTGATACCACCACTATTGTATGAAGTACTCTGTAAATGTTAGTATTAACAGTAGTATCTGTGGGTGACAAGCCAGAATCGTTGTCCTTGACAACATGTGCTGACTCTAGCAGTGTGCTGAATATGGAGATTCCATCCTGGAGAAAGATGTTTTATGGATTTGGGCAGCATCACAGATAAATTTTAAGTTGTGCTTTAAGCAGATGTTGATATTTGGATTTGGGATTTGGGAATGGAGGTATGAGAATAGGAGCTAAAAAGGACTGGAAGGAGAGGTGAAACTTTTCCCATGTCTGAGGAGGCTTTCAAGAAGTGCCATGGAGCCTTGGGGAAATAAAGGTGGTACCAGACCACTGGAACTAATTCTACAAAATTTGCACCAGGTCTGGGAAAAATGGTAGGATCTCAAATCCTGGAGATTTTGTTGCAACTGCAGAACACTTCTGCAGAACTGATCTCTCATTGCTCTTATCTCTCTGTACACACAGGTGTTAGTGTTCAAGAACAATCTTGTATTGTTGTGGCAAACTGAAGTGCTTGCACTGACAGAGAGGGAACTTACAGGGAACAGAGAGGTGACTAGGAGTAGCCACAGTGAGCAGCACAGGCTACAAAAGTCTGAGCTCAGGATACTTGTGTGCTGAGACTAGAATTGGTATGGTGATTAAAGCATTAGTCTACATCTTTTAGCTTGTTGCCTTAATGGAGCCTTTTGGCTGGGATCAACTGTACTCTTGAGAATACCTTTATACCAAACAGAAAGTCAACTTCTATCACAGCAACTCTGTAAACAGAAGTAGGATCATCAAAAGGAGGGGACTGATGCTGAAATCCTAAGCTGAACATGAAGTTGCATAAGCAGCAGAGTATCACGAACACCTTGAAAAGCCTTTGGCTTCTTCGATGATTGAGGGGAACGGGAATGGCTCTTAAGTTTAAACAAGATGTAATGTTTTAGTCAATTGCAGTGAGGGAATGGTCTCTGTGTCTGCATCTTCTTTCCTTCACTCTATTCACTTGTACAATAGGTTGTCTGTGACTGTTGGGGAAAAAAATTGCTGTCCTTGGCACCTTGCCTGTTGTAGCACGTATTTCAAGGTCACTTAGCTCTGTTTCTGTTGACTTTCACTGTAGCAGGCAATCAAAGAAGACACTTCTTGTTCAAGTGTTTTGTTAGCCTCCAAATTTTGACTATTTTATTATAACTGCTCAAATTTCTTAAGTCTGAATACTCAGGCTTTTCTCTGTCTTCATTCTGGGGGATATTCAGATACAGCACCTCAGATGTAAGTTAGGGTCTGAAGTTAAAAGTCCATTCAGTTATTTTTCTGCCATCACACAGAACTGGGCTGAAACAGAATGCTTCTTATGTACGGTGGTCATTGGGTCAAGCCTGAGCTGGAGCCACGTGATGTCAAATACTAGGTTCTCCTACAGTTCTACAGGGACATGGGATTTTGGAAATAGAACCCTGAGAACACCTACCAAGGGTTATTTTAATAGTGATACATCTTTGGCCTTTGGATTTCTCTAGCTACCAGAAATAAACTTGTTAAACAGCTCATGACAGTAGTGCTGCACCTCTGAGCTCTTCTAGTGACTTAGGAAGTCTGAATGTGAGTAGTTAGCATAGTCCTGCACACACTTAGTTGGCATTTTCTACAGTGAAGTGCTGATACTTAAAATACTCTTTCACTGTCAATCTACAGCTAGAACTTTTTTTAAAGTCCTTCTTAACCTGCTGAAGTGGTTAGAGCCCTGAATGACCAGTGCACCTAGCTCTTTCCATGTTATATGGTCTCACGCAGTCTGAAGAAGGGTCTGTGACCATCTGAGAGAATGTGTTGCCAGCTGCAGAGACCAGACATTGCAAAGATGTATAGTAGTTTGAAGTAGCAGACAGATGCGCGCATTTTTGCATCTCGCTATCTGTGCCGGCAGCAGGGACACCTTACAGGCTTTTGTGGCTTTTAGGCTGGAAGGGCTCCATCTGCTGCCTTCTCACCTATCTCAGCGTCACCTGAAATGAGTAGGAAGGACAGACTCTTTGTTTGCCTGGCTCTCTCTGCCTGTAGCTGTTGCCAGTTTTGTGCAATACTTAGTGGTAATCTGTCCAGTCTGGGAGCATTTGGAAGCAAAAAGTAAGAGTAGAAACCAGAAAACCTGCCAAGTGATGCTTCTTTGCCATGAAAATATGGCATAGAAAGCAACAGCCCAGACTCAGTGTGATTCTGAACAGTCAGTGGCAGGTCTTTGAGATAGGAGCCAGTGAGTTTGTAATCCCTCCCGTAGCAAATGTATGAGTTAAGAAAGAAGAAAGCAAAAGAGAGAAAAAAAAAAATCCCATGACAAGAAAGGGTTATGAGGAGCTAGCAGCAGCCTTCTGGTATGTATAAGACTCTCTTTAATACAGACACTCTGAAGCTGGACGCAGTAGGCAGGTATAACTGACAGTAGTTCTTGGTTTAGTAGGCTGCTGTCAAGCAGAGGTGGTCTTTGTTTTCTAGCAGAAAAATTCCGGGACTTACGCAAAAGCCAGAAAAAGCACTTTACTCTTGAACGTGGGGATCTCAAGAAGAAGGGGATGCTCCTCCAGTCAACAAGATGCTGCCACCAATCAACTTATGGAAGTGCTTTGGATAAAATGGTTTTGAAAGCATCTCGTGCAAAAACTAGGCTGACCTCACTGTGATTGTGCCAAATAAGAAAGGGGGAGGAAAAAACTTTCATCAAGTCTGTATGTATCCTGTTTGGGACTTCTGTTTCTGGTGGTCTTGATGCAATAGGGCAAGAAGTTCAAGTCATGTTATTAGGCATTTACATGTCAGTAGCAAAAAAGGTTCTTTTGTGCCTTTGCGCTAAGGAAATGTGGAGCATTTCTAGTAAGACTGCTTGCTTGTACAACCTTTGATACTGCAAATGAAGCAATTGCAATATGACTTCTGCTTTAAATGTTTTCTTCTGTCACTTGACTTCCTACTAGGTAGGTGGGGAGTTGGGAGATTACATGGCTTAAATAGCAATTCTTGATTCTTTTCACAAAACCAAAAAGCCTGACACTGTGAAAACATCCTCTTTTGTCAGCTGATTACTTGGAAATATTTAACTTGGTGTAAAGTATCTTTTTAAAGATACTCTGAACTGTGTAAACTCTGTACAGATGCCGATCGTTCTATGCAGTGTACTGAATTACAGGAACATAATTTCTGGGCGGAAACAACTCAGTATTCTTTTTATCTGAGCTCACTCGCACCATTACTTGACGTTTGTGGAAGCAAAGTGGAAAACTGCTGCTTTCTTCAGTGACAAGCCTAGTTGATGAAATACAGCTTTATACTACATGCAGAGCTACCTATTTCTAACTTGCCTAGTGAAAGCATGAGCTGGATGTTTGACCAGAAGCCTTTAGCCAGTGTTACACAACTTCAATTCAAATCTTTCCCTTAGAAAGCAGCTGAGAAAAAGCTCTAGATGATCACATCAAAACATTTAGAAAGCAAGGATTTTTTTTTTTTTTTCTGAAAGAGCTCTAGTGCTTATATCCTCTGGGCGATGTGAGGTTGAATGAACTGAAAGGGTTCATGCTAGGATATTGTGGAAACTAGGCAGGCAAAGCATGTGACACAAGTGACTGCTGCCTGTTGTGAAAGACATAAACTGCTGAGAAATAGAGCTGTTTGGTTGACCTGCGATAACCAGTCTAATAACACTGATACAGTTAGATCTTTAACATTGTTATCATCCCAGAAGATTCAGTAAGTTATTGTAAAAGCACACTTGTTTTCATTTTTTATAAGCGAAGTCTTTAGTTGGTAGTAAGGTTTAGTTCTAGTATCTGTATCCCTACCTATACAGAAAAACTTGACCCCAGGAAGGGCTAGCAAGGAATAAGGTTTGATACTTGCCTTACAGGCTGTCCTGAATGTTTGATCTGTTATTCCTGTGTAGTTACTTGGCAAGGTTAGTTGAACTAGCATGCAAGAATACAAGAAAAGAGCTATGAATTCCAGGTCCTTCAGGGACCAGCTAGTAATAACGTATGTCAGATGGCTGCAAAGGCTTTCATGTTAAAGCTTTCTGAATTTGAGAATGCGTGTGACTTAAGTGAGTTCTCACCATGTATCTGGTGCTGCACTGTATGTGTTTTTCAGTGTACTTGAATTAACCAATTAATACAACTGCTTAGAGGTGTGGTGGCTGCATTCTGTTCTAAGTACCAGTCCAGGATTGTGGTGATTAATAGACAAATGGTTGCTGTCTGGAACTAAACAGCTAGTTTGACTTAAACCTTTTAGATTTCTTATCTGCAGTCATCGCTCTGAGCACCTGTGAGTTTCCTGTTTTTCTTTAAGTGGTATAATTCAAAGCATTCTGTTGCAAGCTATCAGCATAAAAGCCTTTTAAGGGGAGAGGGGGGAACAAGAACAAAACCCCACCCTCTTTGCACTTTCTTTTGCTATATAAAATGGTGTCTTTTTTTAGTGACTGTCAGGTCAAGTGATAACTTTGAGTTAAATGTAGTGGGTGTCCTTGACTCAGTCTGTTTTCCCTTTTTACAGGGTTGGCGTGTTGGAGGACACCTTCACCTGTCTCGGTGTTTTGTGTGCCATTGTATTCTTTCCAATTGGGATTCTGTTCTGTCTTGCACTGAGGCAGCGAAGATGCCCCAATTGTGGGGCAGCTTTTGGCTAAAGGGGAAGAGCGTGGACGTGCTTATGGAAGCTACAACTGTTAGCATACTCTTTCTAATGTAAATGTCATGTACAATCATTTTATTTGCTTCAGACCTGTTTTGTAAAGTGTGAAGAAATTTAGTCTCTTGCATGTAATTTAATCTTTTATGAGCATGTGCATTGCAAAACATGAAAATCCAACTTGTTTTCCATGTTTAGTGGCACCTCTTGAAAACTAAATAAAACTGCTTTTCCTTTTGCAATCCTCAACTTGTGGCTGGATTATTAAGTATGTGACTAACGTGTCTGATAACGTAGTCTGAAAGTGAAGTTAGTAATCCTAGCTACAACCAAGGATGAATATTTGTCAGAATTGTTATGATGATAATAGCTATATTTTAGGGCTGTACTTGTTTAAACAAGCAGATCCTGCATGTTTTTGAGGAAAGTGGTGCAACTGCTTCTGTGCTACCACCATGTAATGGGCATGGTTGAATATATACCCTCTGTTTCTTCAGAAGGCTCAGTAAGAGCCCTGTTTTAATGAGTGAAGGTTTTGCTTATAGGGACAAGCATTACCTCCAAGGGTTTGCAGTAACAGAATCGCACCTGCTGTAGCAGAAGCTTCCTAACATTGTGGAACTGGTGTTAGTTCAACAACCCCAGTAACTTCTGACTGCAGCAGGGAGCTCTTACCCAGAAAGAGGGGCTGCGGCACTGCTTAGTGCCAAGAATAAAGATTTATGCATGTCAGATTATTTAATTGTGTTGAAGGCTTACAGTCTAGTTTGACTTGCCTCTTTAACGTTTTCAAAAATTGGCTCAGGTGTAAGTTGTACCCTTGAAACATGAGTGTTTCAAAATGGTATAACTGCTGTGGAACCTTCCATAAGTACCTAATGAAGTGTCCTCTGCCTTGAACGCTGAAAGGCAGCGTGAGAGGAGGAGGAGGTGGAATGAGTGGACTCTACCTCTGGAGCCATCACATGCTCATATACTATTTTTTGATACTAAGTAACCGAAAGGCATTTCACATGACTTGAATTCACTGTAGTAGCAGAAGCAGGCACAACAAAATTAATATCCACAGGATGCTGTAGGAGGCATGTACATGTATTTATATAAAAGTAGAAGGATTTAGAGTAAGGATTAATCACTGGGGGCAGTCAAGAGAGACACTTCACACAGCAGGTAGGAAATATCACCTGAACTGTACAGTTCTGATAAAGCACCTAACACTAATGCATAACAAAGAGGCAGTTTGTAAGATTCTAGGCTAATTTCTAAGCTGGTTATATTAGAGTAGGAAGAGTGTTTTTCAGACAAGCTAGCTCCATTTGATTCAGGAAATCAAAGCCTGTAGTACCATAACTTCAGTCCCAAGCAGAGTTGTGCACTGTAAAAGCTGTATTTCACTTAAGTGAGATACTACACCCTGCCAGTATTTATGCCATTGCTAGGCTTCTTAACAACAACATCCAAGTCAAATTTAATCTGTTTTTCTCTTGTGGAAGGCTGCAGTAATGGAGTAACTTCAAAGGCAGCTTTTCATATTAGCATTTGAAGAAAAATCATGGTACTATTTTATTATAACATTTTTATAAGACTAAAGTTTGACAATGTGTTTTAAAGAAAAAATTATCATTGAAGAATGTGTTGACAACGCATTCGACTTAAAATAGGTTTGTTAACATTTAAAAACTTGTATCTGAACATTAAGCAAAGCATTACAAATGTGTCTATGCTTAGAGGATAAATATTTATTTATAACCTAGGATGTCTTTTTTAAACAAAATAATGTATAATCACTTTGTACAGGTGATTCTCTATTCTGGAATAATAAGGCAGTTACATTGCTGTATTTCAAAAAAAAAAAATCAGCCTTTTCTAATTTAGTAAGTGGCATTTGCAGACTTACATTCTAGAACTTACCATTGGAATTTCCAAATAACAAATGCCAGAGATTCAGATTTGTGAGCTATTAGTTAATTCAGCTTTTCTAGAGTATCCAAACTATCTCCAGTATTTTCACAATTCTGTCCTACTACAAAAAAAGGCATACTGTAAAATCAAGCTAAAGTGCTCAAACATTAGCCCAAAGCAATAACCTCATTAGAAGGTATAGGGTTTTAAAAATCAGAAATCCATTCCAGTATGATTCTATAGTACAGTAATTACATTTAAATAATTTTTTGCAACACATTTAGATAGCAATTGTCATTACTGAAAATGGTGTTTATAAGTATGTGTGTGTGTGTGTGTATATTTATATATATGGACTGTATGTTCATCGAATAATTGGTGCTGATCTGTCGTTTGTTACTGTTGGTCTGAGTTTCACAGTTGCAAAAGGATTTTCTCCACTGAAAAGAAATGCACAAAGTTACTAGAAGGCTCACTGTGATACAAACCCAAATTTAAGCCATGCAATTTCTTCATCCGAGTTATTTAAAGACTATGGTTTAGACTAAAGGGATTATATGCAACTCTTAGTTTAACTTGAGTATTTAAAACAAGCTTCCATATGAAGACTCACTTTACAGCAATCCAACATTTGGTAAGTTAATGTCCAGTTAGATCTGGACATTCTTTAAATAGCTGCCAGTTTTCAAAGATTTTTGGTTTTAACCCTTAAAGACTGCTTGACTCCCACTTCCTGTCAAACCACTGGAGAAAAACACTGTTCTGAGAAGAGTCTATGCATTGTATTTCACTTAACAGCACTCTTGAGAAAAGCTGTGCACCCTCGTTGGAGTTCAGCTGGCAGATGTTGAATATAGTGAAGTTAGTCCTGGAGGTGTGGGATCCCTAGAGCATGGAGCCTTTATCAGTCTTCATAGCCTTGGAAAGAATAGACCACTATTTAACTCTTTAGAGAGAGGATCAGTTTCTGTAAAGTTTCCATTTAGTTTTCGAAACTCAGCCTGCATTATTTTGCAGTTGAAGTCCCTTTGACTAAAGTGGATCTCTCCAAGTACTCACAGATTGTAANTAATGGTGTTAGCTTTGTTTTTTTTTGGTTTTTCCCAAGTTTAAGATCAACAATCACTTGAGTTCTAGCTGTGTGTTTTACAGGTTGACGTACAAAATGAAATATCACTGAAAGTCAACAACTAAAAGAAAAAGGACAGAACTATTTGCAGCACAAGTATTTTACCATACTGTTTCTGTAGCATAATTAATAAATGGCTAGTTGTCACTGCACGATGCCAAAGCTAGAGTTGGAGCAGATCTTAGAGAGAATACAGTG